>JANBXA010000178.1:0-15998 GCA_030556225.1 Cricetiscus sungorus | reverse complement strand
AGCAAGGGCTGCTGATGGGAGATGTGATTCTGTATATTGTTTCTCATACTGTTAATAAAGCCCTGTGGCCAATAGAAAACTAGATAGGTGGGGCTAGGAGACTAGGAGGAGGAAGAGGAAGTAGTAGGAGGAGTCAAGATGCAGCCGGGGAAGGAGCAGGACGCCAGCCACGGCCTCCTCGGATAAGACGACCACGTGGAAATACTTAGATAAGTAGAAATGGGTTAATAATTAAGGCAGCACTAGCCCATTAACAATAATGGTAACTGGCCAACGGGATTGTATCAAATACAGAGTCTCTGAGTGTTATTTGGGGCGGCGGCTGTGGGCCCAGACTGGCGGGCTGGCGGAAACTTACATGCTACAAATGGCGCCCAACGTGGCTATAAGAACTTTCCACTTAAAACTAATAAGAGTTTAAGAAATGTTTTAGAAACAAAGGAACAGAGACTAGCAAGACTTCTTAGTAGCAGCATTTTCTCCGTTGGATTTGTTTTGTTGTAGACAGAGATTTGCGCGGCTCCTTTAAGGGAGGGTTTCCAAAATTAGCATAAGCGGCAAAAAGCCGCCTGGCTTTTAAAGAGCTCTGCTAACAATTCGTTGGTGTGTAGGAGAGCTGCAATAAAGGTTTACACTGTGTTTTTAAAAATACGCTGGCTTGGGAGAGAAAAAGAAACGGGATACAATGGTTTAAAAAGAAAAAAGGAATTAAATGGATGGATGTAATGGCACACCATTAATCCCAGCACTCGGCAGACAGAGGCAAGCAGATCTCTGTGATTTCAAAGTAAACCTGGTATGCAGTGAATTCCAGGACAGATAAAAGTTACACAGAGAAACCCTGTCTCAAAATATGTAAAAATAGAAGTAGAAGAAATAGAATAATAAAAAAGCCACGTAAAGATGAAAAACACAGAGAAATTTTGGATACTATATGTGCTTCTGTTGTCTTTAAATTATTTGATTGCTGAGAAAACAACTACTAATAAAAGAAATGCTGCTAGATTAAATCAATTTATATATTTTAAAAAAATACTTTGACTCAAAAAATTCAAGCCTAAGGACAAGTTACTGGGGAAAAGGATTTCTATTTTTATTTCCCACAGAAAATGAAAAAGCTATGGATTCTTTCCAGACTTATGTGGTTTGATCAAGCCAGACCCCCTGAAACAACTCCACAGGAGATCCAACATTCAAAGCAGTTGAGACAAAGCCTTGCAGACTACTGCCAAGATTTCTGTGTCTTCTTTGGAACCCCATGACAGCGCCCTCTACCAGCAGGAAGTAGTTTGGAAAGAACGACGCCCAAATTCCAAAATATTGTTTATAAATGTTTGTTTTCATTTAAATTGGCTTGGTTATAAATGGCTATAAACACAAGCAATCCTTGTAAAGGTAAAAAAGGGAATTAAGGTATAGATATGAATACTTTGCTTTGGAATGTATTTTCTTTTATTGATACAATTTAAGGTCAATTTTGTGATATGTATATTTCTCTTGTTTAGGCATTATGTTTATATAGCTCATTGGAAAATGTAATGTATAATTTAGTACAGATTAGAGAGTTACCTATGATAGTCAAACTTGGAGTTAAGTTAGTTAGGATTTCTAGATATGCAGAGATGTATTTAAGATGAATAGGCATTCTTCAAACCTTTCAAAGACCTACGGAATATGGCATTTAAAATGGTTTAGGGTTTTTCTTGACAGTGAGGCACAACTGCTCCTGGTAACATCACCTACAGAAGAAAGGAAGATGGACATCGAAGAAACACATGAAGTTTGCCTCTAATATGGCAAGACTAGCCATCTGGGCAAGGTACTGCTCTTCTGAACTGTTTGACTTTATGTTGTAGAAACTGGACATGCAGGACCCACAAAAAGGTAACTGCTGATGCAAGATGGACATTGCTACAGGATTCCTGTTTCATGGAAGAGGCTGCCAGACAGCCAGATAGTCTACAGGACACAGAGAAAAGTTTCCTGCCTTATTGAGGAGTCTGGACACACATTATGGCCTATGGGCTGAAGATGGAACATTACAGAAGAACTTTGGGTGACTGACCAGGCAATGAATTGTCTCTGTCATTTCTAGAGTTTATATATTATCCTTCTGTGGTCTTTGAAGGAGTTGAAGACAGATAGTTATGCTTATAGTTTTTCTTAGTTAGGATTAAAAAATAAGTTACATATAGGTCTTTAGACTGACAAAGATAGGATAGATGATATTTTCTTTAAGTCTTACAAAATGTTAATGGACTAAATATTGTTAACTGTGATTCTTATTTGATAACTGTTGTATGGTATATTTTGCTATGTTATGGTTAAACCCCTTCTTTTACTTTAGACAGAAAAGAGGAGATGATGGGAGATGTGATTCTGTATATATGTTTCTCATACTGTTAATAAAGCCCTGTGGCCAATAGAAAACTAGATAGGTGGGGCTAGGAGACTAGGAGGAGGAAGAGGAAGTAGTAGGAGGAGTCAAGATGTAGCCGGGGAAGGAGCAGGACGCCAGCCACGGCCTCCCGGATAAGACGACCACGTGGAAATACTTAGATAAGTAGAAATGGGTTAATAATTAAGGCAGCACTAGCCCATTAACAATAATGGTAACTGGCCAACGGGATTGTATCAAATACAGAGTCTCTGAGTGTTATTTGGGGCTGGCGCGGCTGTGGGCCCAGACTGGCGGGCTGGCGGAAACTTACATGCTACAGGCTGCCATTATTAAACCACACCCAAGTGCCTTAACAGATTCATTAGTCACATTTCTTCATGCTGTGAAGTCTATGGCTAAAATGCCAGCCATTTTAATTACTGGCCATAGGGTTGCTATAAACTCATTTATAGGCTTTGCTAGGTTTGTAAATGAAGAGAGAAGGAAAGATTCAGTACCATGGCTCTCTTTCTCTGATTTCCAGACCTTAAATTTTTCTTATGATCCTGTTACATTTGGGATTCCACCCTTATTATCTAAATAAAACTGCATATACCTCCCCCCCAAAGTCCTGTATACACATATAGTTGCACTGGGTATAGGATTCAAAGATAAAGCTTGTGAAGACATATTCTAGTTCACAGAAAATATGAATGGGATTATACTAAGATAAATCTTAGATATACAGAAGCCTCAGTAGATTTATCTTTCTCCTAAAGAAAGCTTCAGGAATGTTTCCACTCTCATGAGTTGGAAATTTTTCTCATGGTGAGGGCACTGTTAGTTATGTGATGAGGGCCTCTGGTTGATGGGGGTAGAGTAATCAAGGCACCTATTGCAGTGGGCATAGAAATTTTCCTTAAGGAGTATGTAGTCATTAACTAAATTTACTAACCCAGAAAGCCAGACTTTGCCTACAGAATACAAAATATTCAGGACTTCAAATACTTAAAAATAAAATCATGAAAATCCAAAACAGAAACAAAATGTGTACAAATATCTAGGAAACACTAAGAGTAAAGCTATGAGATGGGCTATTCTGGATATGTGTTTAAATTGTGTATAGTCTCTAAACAATAGCCTCTATGATAGAAATTGTATAAATTTGGTGAACATCCTATAAATTTTATCAGTACCCAAGAGGGGAAAACTTGTGGGGCCCCAGCCCTAGACAAATAATTACAGGTAACTAAGGAATGCTAACAGCAGGAAAAGTAGTCTTCCCTAAAGTTTTGTGCTTCAATCGAGTATCCAACCTAAATGCTAAGCCCTGAAATCATATACACACAAGCAAAAACTAAACACATTTTACAAGTTTTAGTTATATATTCATGCATTTATTGTGTGTGTGTGTGTGTGTGTGTGTGTATGTGTAAAGAAAAAGAGAGAGAGGATATGGCTTTCAGAGGAAATTTGGAGAACTTAGGAGTTGTTGGAGAGAGAAAATGATGTAATTATATTTTTAAAAAAAAAAATTAAGGAAAATATGACCGAAAAGGTGGTAAAGAAAGGGAAGAAAGCCAAACCATTCATTACTTTCTCTTTCAATTTTCCACTTTTCATGTGTGTGATCTGCAGACACCAGTGTGTCTGCATGCACTCCTGTTCCTGTACTCATAAATGATACAGGTTGAAATAAGTTGTCCTGTTCTTTCAGTGTCTGCCTCATTTCTCTTGTAGGAGGATGTCTCTCTGAACCTGGTGTTAGATTGGTGCACTGCAAGACCCAGCAACAATCCTGCCTCCTCCACAATGCAGTGATGCCACATGTGCACATCCAGTGAAACTTGCATTTTAAGTGGATGCTCAAATCTGAATTTGGATCCTTAGGCTTCCACATAGAGGCTTCTTACACCAAGCCAGCTTCCCATTCCCAATCATTGAATTTTTTAATTAATTAATTTTTTCTTATTTTGCATATTGATTCCAGTTCTCTCTCTGTTGCTCCCTCCTTCCCTCCTTCCCTCCCTCCCTCCCTCTCTTTCTCTCTCTCGCTTGCCCCTTCCTCCCATTCCCCCCCAATTAACCCCCATTCCATTTCCCCCCCACTCCACAGGGAGGGTGGTACCTTCCAGGAAAAGGGGAAAGGAACAAGATCTAAGCATATTGGGAGTGGGGGGATGGGGATTAGAGAAGGAGCTAGAAGAAAGTGGAGAGAAAAGAAAAACACTTGGGACTAGGAAGATTGAGTAAGGGGAGGAATAGAAAAGAGAAAGAAGAGAGATAGATACCATAAAAGATGGAGCCATTATAGATTTGAAGAGAAAAACTGACT
Organism: Cricetiscus sungorus; assembly: GCA_030556225.1. Taxonomy (NCBI): domain Eukaryota; kingdom Metazoa; phylum Chordata; class Mammalia; order Rodentia; family Cricetidae; genus Cricetiscus; species Cricetiscus sungorus. Next base: position 11,283 of record JANBXA010000178.1, on the reverse strand, counting down.
TTAGAGAAATTTCCAGAGACCTATAAGACTGACCCCAACTAATGATTTGAGCAACAGTGTAAAGGCTACCATAAAAGCTCTTTCCAGATAGTAAGATTGATGACTAACTTATCCACCACCATAGAGTCAATCATTGAAATTTTTAACTGCAGAATTTCTAATATGACTTGACTTTTCCATTTTCTGTTTCTTATCTGAGGTTCCCTGCCTACTTACTAATTAATGTTTTTCTTTAGCTATACTATATTTAAACCATTCTATTATAAGATACTATTACATATTATGCATGATGATTTCAAATTATCTACGAAATTCAGTATCTAAACCATAATAGGCTGAGTTTCTATTTTATCATTGACAGGGTATAGTCCATATTCATTTTGATGTATAATACATTTTACTATTTATTGAACATGATGGATGTTTCACTGAATGACTTACCTGAAGTATTCTAATTTGTTTTCTGTTGTGTGCTCTTCTGCATGATGTCTTTAACAGATTTCCACAAAAGCATTGACAAGGCTAGTACTTTTGTCAAGCTCAACTGTCTGGATTTATTGAATCTGGAAGGATTTATTAGTGGTGTTTTAAGGGTGGGCAAGAGAGTCAGGATGGGTTTGGTCCTTCTTCCTAAGAGATTTGTTCTTAGGAACTTATGTAGTTCCTCTTTTCTCTCTAATGTTGGAACTCCAAAGGTTTCCAGTACTGCTTTTTATTATACATGTGTACAAATGTTTTAGAAACAAAGGACAGAAAAGAGGAGATGATGGGAGATGTTATTCTGTATATATGTTTCTCATACTGGTTAATAAAGCCCTGTGGCCAATAGGAAACAAGATAGGCAGGGCTAGGAGACCAGGAGGAGGAAAGAGGAAGTAGTAGGGAGGAGTCAAGATGTAGCCCAGGGAAAAAGCAGGACGCCTGCCGCGGCTCCCCAATAAGACGACCACGTGGAAATACTTAGATAAGTAGAAATGGGTTAATAATTAAGACAGCGCTAGCCCATAAACAATAATGGTAGCTGGCCAACGGGATTGTATCAAATACAGAGTCTCTGAGTGTTATTTGGGGCACACATGGCTGCGGGACAATGGCAGCAGGACCAGCTGCAGCCGGCGGGGAACAACATGATGCAACAGAATGGTGTCAGAACTGGGATTGAGAACTTTCACTTAAAACTTAACAAAAGCTTAAAAAATACTTTTTAGAAACAAAGGAACAGAGACTAGCAAGACTTCTTAATAGCAGCATTTTCTTGGTTGGATTTGTTTTGTTGTAGACAGAGATTTGCACGGCTCCTTTAAGGGAGGTTTCCAAAATTAGCATAAGCGGCAAAAAAGCTGCCTTGCTTTTAAAGAGCTCTGCTAACAATTCTTTGGTGTGTACAAGAGCTGCAATGAAGGTTTACACTGTGTTTTAAAATATACGCTGGCTTGGGAGAGAAAAAGAAACAGGATACAATGATTTAAAAAGAAAAAAGAAAATAAAATGAATGGGTATGTTGGCACACACCATTAATCCCAGCACTGGGCAGACAGGATACAATGGTTTAAAAAGCAAAAAGAAAGTAAAATGGATGGTTGTGGTGGCGCACGTCATTGATCCCAGCACTCGGGAAACAGAGGCAAACAAATCTCTGTGATTTCAAAATAAACCTGGTATGCAGTGAATTTCAGGACAGATAAAAGTTACACAGAGAAACCCTGTCTCAAAATATGTAAAATTAGAAGTAGAATAGAGTAATAAAAAAGCCATGTAAAAATGGAAAGCACAGAGAAATTTTGGATACTATATGCGATTCAGTTGTATTTAAATTATTTGATTGCTGAGAAAATAACTACTGATAAAAGAAATGCTGCTGGATTAATTCAATTTATATATTTTAAAAATGCTTTGACTCCAAAATTTAAGCCTAAGGACAAATTACTGGGGAAAAGGATTTCTATTTTTGTTTCCACAGAAAATGAAAAGCTATGGATTCTTTCCAGACTTATGTGGTTTGATCAAGCAAGACCCCCTGAAGCAACGTCAATGGGACATTGCAACCTTACAGACCACTACAGCCATGATTCCTGTGTCTTCTTTGGAACCCCATGACAGCGCCCTCTACCAGCAGGAAGTAGTTTGGAAAGAACGACGCCCAAATTCCCAAATATTGTTTATAAATGTTTGTTTTCATTTAAATGAGCTTGGTTATAAATGTGTATAACCAGAAGCAATCTTTTTAAAGGTAAAAAGGGAATTATGGTATAGATATGTATACTTTGCTTTGGATTTTCTTTTATTGATACAATTTAAGGTCAATTTTGTGATATGTATATTTCTCCTCTTGTTTAGGTGTTGTGATTATATAGCTCATTTATAAATGTAATGTATAATTTAGTACAGATTAGAGAATTACCTATGATAGTTAAAACTTGGAGTTAAGTTAGTTAGGATTTCTAGATATACAGAGATGTACTTGAGATGGATAGGCATTCTTCAAACTTTCAAAGACCTACAGAATATGGCATTTAAAATGGTTTAGGGTTTTTTCTTGACAGGGAGGCACAACTGCTCCTGGTAATACCACCTGCGTCAGAAAGGAAGATGGACATTGAAGAAACATTTTATGGAGTTTGCTTCTAATATGGCAAGACTAGCCATTTGTGCAAGGAACTGCTCTTCTGGACTGTTTGACTTTATGTTGTAGAAACTGGACATGCAGGACCCACAAAAAGGTGACTGCTGATTCAAGATGGACATTGCTACAGGATTCCTGCTTCATGGAAGAGGCTGCCAGACAGCCAGATAGTCTACAGGACACAGAGAAAAGTTTCCTGCCTTATTGAGGAGTCTGGACACACATTATGGCCTATGGGCTGAAGATGGAACATTACAGAAGAACTTTGGGTGACTGACCAGGCAATGAATTGTCTCTGTCATTTCTAGAGTTTATATATTATCCTTCTGTGGTCTTTGAAGGAGTTGAAGACAGATAGTTATGCTTATAGTTTTCCTTAGTTAGGATTAAAGATAAGTTACATATAGGACTTTAGACTCACAATGATAGGATAGATGATATTTTCTTAAAGTCTTACAAAATGTTAGTGGACTAAATATTGTTTACTGTGATTCTTATTTGAAAGCTATTGTATGTTATATTTTGCTATGTTAAGGTTAAACCCCTTCTTTTACTTTAGACAGAAAAGAGGAGATGATGGGAGATGTTATTCTGTATATATGTTTCTCATACTGGTTAATAAAGCACTGTGGCCAATAGAAAACTAGATAGGCGGGGCTAGGAGAATAGGAGAAGGAAAGAGGAAATGGGAAGGAGGAGTCGAGATGTAGCCCGGAGAAGGAGCAGGATGCCTGCTGCTGCTCCCCGATAAGAAGACCACATGGAAATACTTAGATAAGTAGAAATGGGTTAATAATTAAGGCAGAGCTAGCCTATTAACAATAATGGTAACTGGCCAACAGGATTGTATCAAATATAGAGTCTTCTGCATGTTATTGGGGGCCCAGCATGCCAGACCAGCAGCGGACAGGCTGGCAGGAAAACAACAAGCTACAGGAACTTATGTAGTTCCTCTTTTCTCTCTAATGTTGGAACTCCAAAGGTTTCCAGTACTGCTTTTATTATACATGTGTACAAATTGTCATACGTTCCATTTTCAGTATGAGAAGTCAAGTCTGGACTCTTATCTCCACTGATGTTATTTCCTGATGTGATCTACAACAACCATGGAATGGGGCTTGTCTCATGAATTTCTCAGGAATTATACTGCCTGTTGCACAGTGTCTGAAGACAGAAGTCTCATGCACTTCTCCCAATTTTATGGTTGTTCACCACACCATGGTGAGTTTAGTTCCAGTTATGTTATATCATCAGAAGTAGAAGTTCCTTGCATGGTTCTTAATTGTTTTATTTGTTGGTATTTCATAGATTTTATTTCATAAATTAAACATTATTTATGTGCATTGAACTGTAAGATATTTGCATTTTTTGATTTAAATTAAAATAGTCTTGTTTGTTTCCTTTTATATGGTATTGCTCCTAATATGTTACTATTTTGCCTGTCATGCTGTACCAAAATCACAGGTAGAATTAATGTCTATATTAATTTTAGTGGTGATTTTATTTGGTGTCTGACAAGTGTCATCTTCAAGAATTAGTTAGAAAATTATTTCTTTTTACATTTTGAAACCATATACATAATGCAATGATAGTTATTTCTTTTCTTTCTTTTTGAGACAGAATTATAAGCCAAGCCTCAGACTAATGACCCTCTGGTTTCAAAACATGAATGCTGAGATTGCATAGGACACAATTCCTATGCCTTTTTCTTTGAATTTTGGGTGGATTGTTGCATACGATACTTTACTTGTTTTCAGTCCCAGAGTATCTATTTCCAATTCTCTCCTAGTATAAATAGTATTTTATTTTCAACTATTGTATACTCTTGTGTGTGAAAAAGTTCCTACAGATGTGTCTCTGTATGTCTCTAGGTATCTTTCTATGTGTTCTTGTCCATCTCTCTGAGTAGATGTCTCTCTGAGTCTTTGAGATATGCATGTGATAGTGTGTGTCTCAGACTCTGTGTATATATTTCCCTCTCTTTCTGACTCTGTCCCTCTGTGTGTGTGTGTGTGTGTGTGTGTGTGTGTTATGCAACTGGACCATTGGTTTTAACTATCATTTTTTTTTTCAAAAAATGAACATAGTAGTCATGTTAATTCCAAACTGTTCATGCAAATGTACTAGTATACTGACTGGCCTCTGTATGCTCAGTCACATTTTTTTTTCACTAAGCATTTTACATGTTTTCTCCCTTCCCTTCCTCTAAACTATCTCATATATGTTTTTATTGCTGGCACATGCATATCTGTATGAATAGAAACATATATTCCTAAATATAACCTGCTTGGTCTGCATAAAGTTAATCATGTGTATTTTTTTTTTCAGAATTGTCCATTTTGGTATCAGACAACCAACTGGTGTGCTCTTTCCTGAGGGAAAACTTTTTCTCCAACTCTCAGTATTCTTTAGTTTTCTGTAATTCTTCACTGGGTTGAGACCTTACGGGCTTTTCATCATCTCTGTTGTTGTCCTTGTTTGGATCATGTTTAGGCAGTCAGGTTTGTAAGACTTTATGAGTCAAACACTTTACATCAGTAGAGGACACAATGTTTTTACTTTTACAAACTTTCTGCCTCTCTTCTGTATTGCTTTCTGTTACATAGATGAAGGCATTGTATTATAGATGTATCCATTGGGACTGGGCTCCAAAATTTTGCATATTTATTTGTTGTGTTTTGCTGCAATGATCTCATTCTGTTGTAAAATAAATTTCCTTTTATGAGAAAGCCAATATGACAGTTTTCAGTCTGTATCTGGGTCACCTCACTGAACATGGTCTTTTTCAAATTCCATCCTGCAATGTTCATGATATTTTTTCACTTACAGCCAAATAGTATTTCATAATGTATATGTACTACATAGTATATATGTACATCCATTTCTTCATTGAAAGACATGTAAGTTCTTTTAATTTCCTAGCTACTAAAAATAGAGCAGCAATGAAAATGGCTGAGCAAGCATCTGTAGAGTAGGTGTCAAGTCTCGCCAGCATATGTCAGGGAGTGGTGTACATCGGCCACATGGTATGTTATTTTTCCTTTTTTAGAATTCTCCACACTAATTTCCATAGTGGCTCCACCAGTGTCCAATCACACCAATTATAAATAAGAGTTCCTTTGTTCCCTCCCTCCAACATTTTGCTGGTGATAGTTGTGTTGATTTTGCCATTCTGACTGGGGTAAGATGAATCTCAGTGTTGTTTGATTTTCATTTCCCTACTTCCTGGGGATGGTGAACATTATTTCAGCTGTATCTCAAGAACCTTCTTTTCTTCTTTTGAGACCTTTGTTCAGTTCAAAAACCACTTTTTAAAATGTATTGTTCTTGTTTTGTTTTATAATATTTGTTTTTATATATCCGGATATGGATATGGATATAGATATAGATAAAGCTATAGATAAAGCTATAAGATATAGATATAGATATAGATAGATATAGATATAGATAGGAGAGTTTCATTTTACATTACATCCTCAGTTCTGCAAATCTGATTACAGGGTGTTTTTTTTTTTTTTTTATAGTTATATCCATTTGCCTACAAATTTTAGGATGTCATTTTTTCTATAGCTAATACTCCATTATGTAAATATTCACATTTTCTTTATCCATTTTTTGGTTAAGGGATGCCTATGTTGTTTCCAGTTTTGTATATTAATAATAATGATGCCATGAATATAGTTGAGTCCTTGTGATATGATTGAACATCCTTTGAGTATATGCCCAAGAGTAGTATTGATGAATCTTAAAGTATTGATTCCCAAGTTTTTGAGAAACCACTATACTGATTTACAAAGTAACTATACAAATTTGTACTTCAACCAGCATTGGAGGAGTGTTTCTCTGACTCTGCATCCTCTCCAAGATAAACTGTCCCCCAGTATTTTTGATCTTAGCCATTCTGACAGGTTTAAGATGGCATCTCAGATTGTTTTGATTTTTTAATGAGAATGACACCCCTAGACTCCCATTTTTGAATAATTTGGTGGCACTGTTTGGGAAGGAATAGGGGTTATGGTCTCTTTGGAGGAGGTATGTTATTGGTTTTGAATTTTCAAAAGACTTCTGTTATTCTTACACTCTATATCTGCCTTCTACATGTGGTTTAAGGTCTAAACTCTCATCTGTTTTTGCCACCATGCCTTCATTCCATCATCACTTACTTCTGAAACAATAAGTTCACTTAATCACTTTCTTTTAAAAGTTCCCTTGAACATGGTATTTTGTCACATTTAGAAAAGTAAACAATAAAGAATGTATGTATGTAAAAAGCTCATCAACTTAAAGATATCTTGTATCATTCTAGAGCTGTGAGATTAAAACAAAACTGCTGTATCCAGCTTGCAATTTGTACTTTATTCATAGAAATAACTATACAATTAGATATTCACATCACTGTATATTGTGGACAAGTGTGAAAGGTGATTATTAATACTCTTGGATTGATAATATCAAGAAAATTACTAACTACAATAGAGGTGAATTAACATAATATTATAAAGGGGCCACAAAGAATTGAATCTTGAACAAGGACTGGGGCTTTAGGTTTCAAAAATGTTTTAAATGAAAAATTCTATTCTTCATCTCAGAAACCTCAGCTGTCTTTGTTAGTGGCTTTCTCACGGATGTATATGCTTTCACTGTTGATAATAACTGTCAGCACTGAAACTTTGTAAATATATTATTTTATTCCACTGCTATCTTCCTTGACTTTAATATACAGTAGAGATCCGCCATTCCCCGGTTTGACTACAAATTAGGTCCATGAGCCTCCACTAAATGTCATTTACTTCTATATTTCTCAGACTATTTATTACAAATAAAGGCACAGACTCCATTACTGTCCAAATGACCTGTAACCTCTTAGATCAATATATTAAGGAAGTAAACATTACAGATAAAATGAAAGTACAATCACTCCTAGATAAAGCATATGCACTGATAAATATTTTCTAAGTTAATGAATTATGCTTAATTTATATTTATGTTGGCAGATCCTGATATATGAAGTGGTGAGAAGCTCTCAATTTAAGTAAAATCATCTGTAGATTTTATAGAGATTTTATAGAAATGATTCTTAAAATTATGAAATTATTATATTTAAACTAATGAAAAACTAAATAATGTCAACCAAATTTGATGTTCCTGTAGTTGCACTGTTTTATTTCAATAAATAAAATTTCTTGTATTTCAGTCTGATGAAGAGCAATTATAAATATGTTTGTTTAAAGCAATTATAAATATGTTTGCTTAAAAGATGTTCAGATAGGTACTGATTATGACACAGAGACAATTTAAAGTATTTCCTTTCTTAAGGTTTTGGATAGTTTTGCCAAGTAAAGTCATTCACAATAAAAAGCAAGAGTGGAGTGACATGGTTTGAAGTTTCATAAAATCCAAAGCAAGTCCACATTTTGAAATTGTTCTGGTATTTTGAAAACAATTGAGGTGACTTATCTAATGAGTGAGATGCTATACTTCCCTTGCAATTTCCAAGGATGTATGATGGGAGATGTTATTCTGTATATATGTTTCTCATACTGGTTAATAAAGCTCTGTGGCCAATAGGAAACAAGATAGGTGGGGCTAGGAGACCAGGAGAGGAGGAGAGAGAGAGTAGTTGGGGTCGAGTTGTAGACCGGGGAGGAAGGAAGACACCCGTTGCGGCTCCCTGATAAGACGACCACGTGGAAATACTTAGATAAGTAGAAATGGGTTAATAATTAAGACAGCGCTAGCCCATAAAAAATAATGGTAACTGGCCAACAGGATTGTATCAAATACAGAGTCTCTGAGTGTTATTTGGGGCTGTCACGGCTGTAGAGGCCCAGACTGGCAGGCTGGCGGGCTGGCGGAAACATACATGCTACAGATGTAATGAGGTTTTCACCTATCTTTCCCAGGCTCCACTTTTCTTCTTTTACTTTGTCATTCTTGTTGAATAAAGAACACTTAGGCAATTTTAGATTCTCCCCTTATAACTATTGTAATCCAATATATTGTTAGTGTTTGTGAATTCTGTTGAGGTTGTGTGTTTTTTGTTCTTGATTCAAATCCACTCAGTACTATACAAGCTTTTAATGGAGGGGGGAAAATGTGAATGAGTGAAGGAATCAGGAAATTTTGTCTTAACACCTTGGTTGCCCTTGACCTTAGGAAAATCATAGTTTCATTGGATCTTAATACATTTACGTTGTTCTAAAACAATCCCTCATCTATAACTTTACAGTGAGTTCGGAATCCCCCTCCCAGATATAATGGTGAACATTAGCATAAGGTACCAAAAAGAAGCAATTCAGTCATGTCCATAAAACAGACAAGATTATACACTGAGGCCTATGATAAAGCCAACTTCTTTTTTCTTACTTTTTATATGAAGAAATATGATAAATGGGAGATCATAAATGACCTCATGAAAAGAGGACAATGTCGATGGTCTTTTTATGTGTATATATTTCATAAATTACTTTCGTGGTGTTATTACTTGAATTAGACAATTACCTTTCTTGTTGCTATGAATAAATGTCTTACCTGGAACAATTTAATGGACAAAAAGTTGATTTGGGGTCCTGATTTGAGAATATAGTCCACTACAGCAGTAAGACATGATGCCTTAGCATCTGGACATTTTTTGGGCAGGAATAATACAGCTGGTTCTGTATGAGCAAGTAGAGAGAAAGAGCAAGCAGACTTTCTCCATTGTCCTTATACAGCACTGGTTCAGAAATGATGACCCTCTTTCCTCCGTTTGGGTCTTTATTCCTATGTCAAACATTCTGCTAAATAAAAGGCCTCACACAATCAGAGATATGTCACATAGGTGATTCTAAATCAATCAACCCTGACCACGAAGAGGCATGATTACATAAAGTTTTCTTAGCTGACCCAGATTAAAGCCATCTCAACTGAAGCAAATTCAGGTTCTTTAACACGCCTTTGGTTTTGTTTTATTTATAAAGCATGTTTCTCTTTCTTTTCTCTCTTGGCTTCTGCTAAAATAAATGAATCCACTTTTAAAAGTTATACTCTTAGAAGAAATTATACTTTCATGGGAAGTTTCCCAATGAATTTAAATTCATCTATTTTAGAAACAATGTAGGTTTTATTTTTATTTATTTGCTTATTGTATATTATACTCAATTACTCACATACTATTGGTTTGTGACTATACTCAAGAGTCTATTGAGTGTCTGAAAAAAATTATGTAATATCAATTTGCTAACTCCCAGAAAATGATGTTCTTCGTATTTAAAAAAAAAAAAACACTAAATTTACTCAACACTTATTTCAAGAATCCTAACAAAAATAAGGACATAATTAAATTATAATTTTACCATCCCTTCCTTTTCCCAGTATACACAGATCTTCATAATCTCATTTACAACTTTTCTTTAGATTCACATAGAAGTATTTAAAAAATAAAAAGGAACTTAATATATTACTAAAAAAACAGACTTGTTTTGGGTTGAAATTAATTGAGTAGCTGATTAAGTGGCATTATTTCATATGCCAGAGAATATTTCCCAATCAACATAAAATAGCAAGAACACAGTCTGTCTTCAAATAAGCATGATTTAGCCACTGAATAGAAATGCTAGCTTTCACCTTTTCTGTCACTTACACCCTGCTCTACAGTTGTATACACAAGTTCAAATAATAAAACATCAAGCATAATTACTGTTTGCAAATAAGACTTGTGAACATTGAATGTGTAGAGATTGATCATTAGGCTTAGTCCCACCTTTTGTTTACAAAGTGCTTGACTTAGTTTTCCCTAAAAACTAGATACTTTTTTTTTAACTGTTTAAAACTCACTTAAATGAGGAACACTACACTCTTGTCATCTCTGTCTCTGTCTCTCTTTCTTCTGTGTGTTCAATAAGATGAATCTGTTCCATATTTGCTCACAAATTTCATAGAGATAATGCTGCATATTTGAAGTGTCAAAGCAGGGAGACACCCTGAAAATGCGTTCCACTTATTTCCTTTTAAAAATAAATATCAGCTCTGTGTGTATATATGTACATGCCTGAATCCCAGCAATAAGGACCCCAGATGGAAGGCTCATGAGCTACTTACTGAGCTCCAAGACTTCTGGGATACCTAGAAAGACACTGTCTAAAAATAAAGATTAAAAATTATGTAGTTACAGTTTTTGTGCTATCAGATATTAATTTATATCTTTGATTTGGATGTTCAGAAATGATTCCATTTATTAATTGACCTTATCTTTGAAACATGGTTTCTCTGTGTAGCTTTGTAAATCAATCTGGCCTGGAACTCGACATGATCTGTCTGCCTCTACCTCATGAGCACTGGGATTAAAGGTGTGTGCACAACCACCCAGCTTTAATAGACGTTTTAAAACCTCTAAATTTCTATACTTTTTTCTCTCCATTGTAAGCTGTATTTTAGCTAAAATCTCACATATATTACTTTCAATGTCTCCAGGTTAATGGCAACTAAGGTAGAATTCTTAGAAAAGATTACTATTTCCAATAATGTTTAGAATTATATATATTAGGGTTTTTTTATTTTTTATTTCTTTAATTTTCTTTGATATTTTTTTTTAAATTTAAATTTGAAAGAAGCTTGTTTTACCTCTCAATCTTAGTTCCCAAAAACTCACTTCCTACCTCCACGAACCCTCATCCTATTGG
>JANBXA010000177.1:0-11729 GCA_030556225.1 Cricetiscus sungorus | reverse complement strand
ACATTAGACACAAAAATGACAATCATGCTAAGAAATAGTAATGCTCACATAGCTTCTGTAGGCGGCCGCCTGCAGGACGCCATTACAAGATGACGAACTTCCTCTTTCTTGTTGACCTTATTCGGGAATATGCCAGCTTGGTGGCTGCACTCCAGCGCGCCTCCTCGTTACCTAGCCAATCCCATGGCTCCAACACTGAGGCAAGGTCTTTTGAGCCTATGAGACTATGACCCATTGCCTAGTAGGATATATAAGCAGCTGTCCCTTCCTGCCAGAGCCCTTCACCTTCAGTTCTCCCTTCAACCAAGAAGCGCTACAATAAAGTGTGATCTGAGAAGAATCCTCGTGTGGTTGCCGTCTTTCCTGCGGGTCGGGCTTGGCACACCGCAACTGGTGCCGAAACCCGGGACTGGGTGATGGGCCAAAGAGGATTCAGAACTCAACACACAGAGCGGCGGTACCGGTAAGTTCCCTTCCTCCTTGTAATGTTTGCTTACACTTTCTTGTTTGTTCTGCTAGTCACAGTAGTATGCCTAAAGGATGAGAAGGCTGAAGCCTTGATAGATCAAGGCCATAAAGTTTTATATGAGCATCAAATAGTGTGTTGGAGGCCGACACTTATGAGGAGGAAGAGAGGGAACAGAATATAGAAAAGGAAAAGGAAAAGACGTCTGATAAAACTACATCTGTAACTTGGCCAAAAAAAAAAAAAAGAAAGAAAGAAAAACTCAGGGACTCTAACGAGTCGTCTACTAAAAGATTGGTGCCTTTGAGGAATAAAAAGCCTCAAAAGACGGGAGGTGCCATACCCAAAAGAGGGGGACTCCCACAGTTATACCCAAACTTACAAAAGGAGTTTGACGATCTTAATTTAGATGATGACGATGAGGAAGGACTATCAGAAGGGAGGAAATTGAGCTAGAGGAGGAGGCTGCTAGATATGAAGAGGGACACTATAGGCCACCGCCCTATGCGAAGCAACACCCTCCGCACCTCCGCCGCCTTATCGCGGGACTTCAGCACAGGGTTGTCACTTCCTCACTCCCCGCACCAGGTTGCAGTTGGCTACTGCCTTCCCAGTCTTTCAGGATGACCAAGGACAGTGGTATCATAACCCTATACCATACAAACAACTAAAAGACCTGGTTGAAGCTACAAAAACATATGGAGTGATGGCCAGCTATACTCAAGCCTTATTATAGAGATTGGCTACTCAAGCCATGACCCCATCAGACTGGTTTGAGATAGCGAAAGCCTGCCTTACTACAGGACAATATTTAGACTATAAGTCCCTTGTGACAGACAGAGCCCAAGCACAGGCCAGAATAAATGTACAGCAAGGAAATCAACACTGGACAGCTGACATGCTGCTGGGACAGAGACAATGGATAGCAAATCAAACAACCTATCTGTTCCAGGTGTATGAACAAATTAATAACATTTACCTAAAAGCATGGTGCTCTCTTTCAAATAAAGGAGAAGTATCAGGAAACCTCACAAAAATTATACAAGGACCTAATGAACCTTTTTCTGATTTTGTAGCTCGAATGTTAGATGCAGCAGGAAAAATCTTTGGGGATGCTGATACAGCCATGCCCCTGGTACAACAATTAATTTTTGAATAATGTACCAAGGAATGTAAAAGGGCAATTACCCCCTGGAAGGGTAAGGGTTTAGAAACCTGGCTCAAGGCATGCAGAGAGATAGGAGGACCACTTACTAATGCTGGTCTGGCTGCAGCAGTGTTGGCGGCTACCCGCAGAACACAGGAAAGTAATAATCAGGGCTGCTTTAATTGTGGCCAAATGGGACATATTAGGAAACAATATCCACAGCTGGGACAGAAGGGAACTACGCAAACTCGTGCTCCCGGCACTTGTCTCAGATGCAAAAAGGGTAAGCATTGGGCAAATGAATGTCGATCTACCAAAGATATTAATGGCATGCCAATTTCCCCTTTGGGGCCAAAAAACGTGGGACGGGGCCCCCGGTCTCAGGGCCCAGAAATATATGGGGCTATGCAGAACGACAACCCAATGAACAACTCAATGAACAATCAGACACCCAGAATTCCATCAGAAGGGCAACACCAGGATCCGCAGGGTTGGACCTCTGTGCCACCACCGGACTGGTATTAACCCCCACTATGGGGATCCAAGCCTTAGATGCAGATATGAGAGGACCCTTGCAGGAAAACACAGTAGGTATTGTTCTTGGGAGATCCTCATCCACTATGAGAGGGCTCTTTGTTTTGTCCGGAGTAATTGACTCAGATTATACAGGTGTGATTAAAGTCATGTGCCATTCACCTAAGGGTATTGTTTCCATTGCCCCCCGGAGACCGTATTGCTCAATTGCTGATTCTTCCTTCCCTGCATGGTAATTTTCCAGCTAAAGAAAAATAGCGAGGTAGTTCAGGCCTGGGATCTTCTGGCTATGTGTCTTCAATTCCTTCCACGGGGTCACATGGCCAACTACCTGTCCCTGTATCAAGGAAGAGCCAAGGGCCTCCTGATTTTCCCTTCCATGGCAAACTCTGGGTCAGATGGAGCACTCCCCCTGGGAACAATGCAAACACACATACATGGGGAAGGACGGAGGGAGGGAGAGAGAGAGAGAGAGAGAGAGAGAGAGAGAGAGAGAGAGAGAGAGACAGAGAGAGAGTGGAACACTGGCTGGTGAGCACAAGCACGCTGTAACACAAGCATTCCTACATAGAAAGACAGACACACAGGCACACGAATACACAGACAACATGTTTCCTGCATTTTTCTGGGATCAGTGCTCGGGTGTTTCCCCTGCTCATTGGTTTCCTGCCTGTGTGAGGCCTCTGAGCAGTGGGTTAACTTTGAAGGATGTCACGAAGGGCTGCAGGTGTGTTGGAGAGTGGCAGTTTCCTGGGTGCAGAGGGAGGATATGTGGCGGTGTCCTAACCTGTGCTGGATCTCGGCCGTTCAGCCTTGAAGGACAGAACAAGATATAGGAATCTCAACTCCCTCTCCAGCACCATGTCTGAAGCACACAATGCTGATAAAGTACACTATTTTTCTCCTATTTTCTACCCAAAGACTAATCCTACTCTATTCGGACTTAAAAAAAAAAAAAAAAAAAAAAAAAGGAAAATCATGGAAGAAACTAAGAAGTTCTCTTGGAGAGTCTCCCATCCAAGTACTAACCAGGCCCGACCCTGCTTAGCTTCCGAGCTCAGACGAGATCGGGCGCATTCCAGGAGGAATGGCCTTAGACTTGGGTGGCTGTCTCCCAGGCGCCCCATGAGCCTGCAGCTGCACTCCCCGGCCTGCCACCGAGCCCAGCCGAACACAGCCCACTACCAGCAACAGCTACGGCAATGTTGGTGGCAGCAGTGGTGGTGCCAGCAGCTTTGGTTGTGATGGATGGAGAAGGGGTCCGAACCCCTTCCCACAATGCCCATGTCGAAGAAGGGAGAAGGGCACGCTCGCCAGCTTAGAAGATGCTCCTGGATCGCTGGAGACCAGGGAATATGGAACTTAGAACTTGGAACTTGGGTCTTGTTGCTGTGCCGGGAGGGACCCTGGGGGTTTGTGGGCTGTGACAGTTCTGGAGCTATAATCCTCTTGAGCTATGTATCTTCAGTTCCTTCCACGGGGTCACAGGGCCACCCACCTGTCCCTGTATCAAGGAAGAGCCAAGGGCCACCTGCCTTTTCCTTCCATGGCCAACTCTGGGTCTGATCGCGCACTCCCCCTGGCAACAATGCAAACAAACACATAGGGAAGGAAGGGAGGGAGGGAGGGAGAGAGAGAGAGAGAGAGAGAGAGAGAGAGAGAGAGAGAGAGAGAGAGAGAGAGAGAGAGAGAGTGGACACTGGCTGGTGAGCACACAAGCACGCTATAACACAAGCATTCCTACTTAGACAGACAGACACACAGGCACACGAATACACAGACAACATGTGTCCTGCATGTTACTGGGATCACTACTCAGGTGTTTCCCCTCCTCGTTGTTTTCCTGCCTGTGTGAGGCCTCTGAGTAGTGGGTTAAATTCGAAGGATGTCACAGTGGGCTGCGGGTGTGTTGGGGAGTGGCAGTTTCCTGGGTGCAGAGGGAGGATAGGTGGTGATGTCCTAGGCTGTGCTGGGCCTTGGCCCTTCTGCCTTGAAGGACAGGTCAAGATATAGGAATCTCAACTCCCTCTCTGGCACCATGTCTATTACACACAATGCTGATAATGTACACTATTTTTCTCCTATTTTCTACCCAAAGCCTGACCCTACTCTATTCTGACTTAAAAAAAAAAAAAAAAAAGAAATCATGGAAGAAACTAACCTGGTTTCTTCGAGAGTGAGAGGATTATAAAAAACAAAAGAATACTAACACAGCACAAGGAGAGAGAGACACAAAACAAAAAGGCTAGGGCACCCGGTATTCCCAGGCAGTCTCCCATCCAAGTTCTAACCAGGCCCGACCCTGCTTAGCTTCCGACATCAGACGAGATCGGGCACTTTCAGGGTGGTATGGCCTTAGACTTGGGTGGCTGTCTCCCAGGTGCCCCATGAGCCTGCGGCTGCACTCCCCGGCCTGCCAAGGAGCCCCGTCCAGCACAGCTCACTACCAGCAGCTGTGCCAGCATTGGCAGCGGCGGCGGTGGCAGCGGCTTTGGTGGTGATGGTCCGAGAAGGGGTTCGAGCCCCTTCCCACAACGCCCATGTCGGAGAAGAGAGAAGGCCAAGCTGGCCACTTTGGAAGATGCTCCTGGATCGCTGGAGACCAGGGAACTTGGAACTTAGAACATGGAACTTGGTTCTTGTTGCTGTGCCAGGAGGGGTGCTGGGGGTTTTGGGGTGGTGACAGTTCCGGAGCTAGAATACGCTTGGTCTATGTATCTTCAGTTCCTTCCATGGGGTCACATGGTCACCCACCTGTCCCTGTTTCAAGGAAGAGCCAAGGGCCACTTTCCTTTCACTTCCAGGGCCACCTCTGGGTCTGATCGTGCACTCCCCCTGGGAACTATGCAAACACACACACAAGGGGAAGGAGGGAGGTAGAGAGAGAGATAGAGTGAGAGAGAGAGAGAGAGAGAGAGATAGTGAGAGGGAGAGAGTGGAACACTGGCTGGTGAGCACACAATCACGCTGTAACACATAGAGATACAGACAAACAGGCACACGAATACACAGAAAATATGTATCCTGCATGTTTCTGGGATCACAACTCGGGTGTTTCCCCTCCTCTTTGTTTTCCTGCCTGTGTGAGGCCTCTGAGCAGTGGGTTAAATTCGAAGGATGTCACGGTGGGCTGCGGGTGTGTTGGGGAGTGGCAGTTTCCTGGGTGCAGAGGGAGGATAGGTGGGGGTGTCCTAGGCTGTGCTGGGCCTTGGCGCTTCTGCCTTGAAGTACAGATCAAGATATAGGAATCTCCACTCCCTCTCTGGCACCATGTCTATGTCGCAAAATGCTGATAATGTACACTATTTTTCTCCTATTTTCTACCCAAAGCCTAACCCTACTCTATTCGGACTTAAAAAAAAAAAAAAAAAAAAAGGAAAATCATGGAAGAAACTAACCATTTCTCTTAGAGAGTGAGAGGATTATAAAAAACAAAAGAGTTCTCAGCCACCACAAGGGGAGAGAGACACAAAACAATAAGCCTATGGCACCCGGTATTCCCAGGCGGTCTCCCATCCAAGTTCTAACCAGGCCCGACCCTGCTTAGCTTCCGACATCATACGAGATCGGGCACTTTCACGGTGGTATGGCCTTAGACTTGGAAGGCTGTCTCCCATGTGCTCCATGAGCCTGCAGCTGCACTCCCCGGCCTGCCAAGGAGCCTCGCCCAGCACAGCTCACTACCAGCGGAAGTGGCAGCATTGGCGGCTGCGGCGGGGGCGGCGGCTTTGGCAGTAATGGTCTGAGAAGGGTTTCGAGCCCCTTCCAAAAACGCCCATGTCGGAGAAGAGAGAAGGCCAAGCTGGCCACCTTGGAAGATGCTCCTGGATCGCTGGAGACCAGGGATCTTGGAACTTAGAACTTGGAACTTGGGTCTTGTTTCTGTGCCTGGAGGGGCGCTGGGGGCTTGGGGGCAGTGACAGTTCCTGAGATAGAATCCTCTTGGGCTATGTATCTTCAGTTTCTTCCACGGGTCACACGGTCACCCACCTGTCCCTGTATCAATGAAGAGCCAAGTGCCACCTGCCTTTCCCTTCCATGGCCACCTCTGGGTCTGATCGCGCACTCCCCCTGGGAACTATGCAAACACACACACATGAGGAAGGAGGGAGAGAGAGAGAGAGAGAGAGAGAGAGAGAGAGAGAGAGAGAGAGAGAGAGAGAGAGAGAGAGTGGAACACTGGCTGGTGAGCACACAAGCACGCTGTAACACAAGCATTCCTACATAGACAGACAGACACACAGGCACACGAATACACAGACAACATGTATCCTGCATGTTTCTGGGATCACTACTCGGGTGTTTCCCCTCCTTGTTTGTTTCCTGCCTGTGTGAGGCCTCTGAGCAGTGGGTTAACTTTGAAGGATGTCACGGTGGGCTGCGGGTGTGTTAGGGAGTGGCAGTTTCCTGGGTGCAGAGGGAGGATAGGTGGGGGTGTCCTAGGCTCTGCTGGGCCTTGGCCCTTCTGCCTTGAAGGACAGATCAAGATATAAGAATCTCAACTGCCTCTCCAGCACCATGTCTATTTCACACAATGCTGATAATGTACACTATTTTTCTCCTATTTTCTACCCAAAGCCTGACCCTACTCTATTCGGAAAAAAAAAAAAGGAAAATCATGGAAGAAACTAACTCTTAGAGAGTGAGAGGATTATAAAAAACAAAAGAATACTCAGCCACCACATGGGGAGAGAGACACAAAACAAAAAGGCTACGGCACCCGGTATTCCCTGGAGGTCTCCCTTCCAAATTCTAACCAGGCCCGACCTTGCTTAGCTTCTGACATCAGATGAGATTGGGCACTTTCAGGGTGGTATGGCCTTAGACTTGGGCAGCTGTCTCCCAGGTGCCCCATGAGCCTGCGGCTGCACTCCCCGGGCTGCCAAGGAGCCCTGTCCAGCACAGCTCACTACCAGCAGCGGTGGCAGCATTGGCGGTGGCAGCGGGGGCGGCGGCTTTGGTGGTGATGGTCCGAGAAGGGGTTCGAGCCCCTTCCCATAATGCCTATGTCGGAGAAGAGAGAAGGCCAAGCTGGCCACCTTGGAAGATGATCTTGGATCGCTGGAGACCAGGGAACTTGGAACTTAGAACTTGGATCTTGGGTCTTGTTGCTGTGCCTGGAGGGGCGCTGGGGGTTTCGGGGTGGTGACAGTTCCGGAGCTAGAATACGCTTGGTCTATGTATCTTCAGTTCCTTCCATGGGGTCACATGGTAACCCACCTGTCCCTGTTTCAAGGAAGAGCCAAGGGCCACCTGCCTTTCCCTTCCAGGGCCATCTCTGGGTCTGATCGCGCACTCCCCCTGGGAAATATGCAAACACACACACATGGGGAAGGAGGGAGGGAGAGAGAGAGAGAGAGAGAGAGAGAGAGAGAGAGAGAGAGAGACAGAGAGAGAGACAGAGAGAGAGTGAGAGGGAGAAAGTGGAACACTAGCTGGTGAGCACACAATCACGCTGTAACACAAGCATTCCTACATAGAGATACAGACAAACAGGCACACGAATACACAGAAAATATGTATCCTGCATGTTTCTGAGATCACTACTCAGGTGTTTCCCCTCCTCCTTGTTTTCCTGCCTGTGTGAGACCTCTGAGCAGTGGGTTAATTTCGAAGTATGTAACGGTGGGCTGCGGGTGTTTTGGGGAGTGGCAGTTTCCTGGGTGCAGAGGGAGGATAGGTGGGGGAATCCTAGGCTGGGCCTTGGCCCTTCTGCCTTGAAGGACAGATCAAGATATAGGAATCTCAACTCCCTCTCCGGCACCATGTCTATGTCACACAATGCTGATAATGTACACTATTTTTCTCCTATTTTCTACCCAAAGCCTAACCCTACTGTATTCGGACTTGAAAAAAAAAAAAAAAGGAAAATCATGGAAGAAACTAACTCTTAGATAGTGAGAGTATTATAAAAAACAAAAGAATACTCAGCCACCACAAGGGGAGGGAGACACAAAACAAAAATGCTACTGCACCCTGTATTCCCAGGCGGTCTGCCATCCAAGTTGTTACCAGGCCCGACCCTGCTTAGCTTCCTACATCATAGGAGATCAGGCGCGTTCAGGGTGGTATGGCCTTAGAAGAGGGCGGCTCTCTCCCTGGTGCACCATCAGTCTGCAGCTGCTCTTGCAGGACCGCCAGGGAGCCCATCCGAGCACTGCCCACTACTGGTGGCGGCAGCGGGGCTGCAGTGGCAGTTGCAGTCAGAGCAAGGGTTCCAGCCCTTTCCCAGGTTGCGGGCTGCGCTTTGCAGCTTTCTATTCCGAGCTAGTCTACCACTGACTTCCAGGGCAGGAGCAAAGGAAGGCGCAGGCATGGCGTCCAGATGGCTTGTGTCATCCTCCCAGACAGAGTAGACACTCTCCTGCAGGTGAGCTCCCACGGTTCCAGGTCGGATCGGATTGGGTGCTGGCCCGGCGGGGAGGTCGTCCTTTCCCCCTTGGAGGACGCTTGCGGGGAAAGAGTTGACTCCTGCTCCTGCATATCATCCTCCCTCTGTTCCTACTACTCCTCTTCCTCTTCCTACTCCTCCACTTCCTTCTCCGCCCTATACCACCCCACCACCTGCTGGTCCTTTCTCTTCTCCTCCTCTTCTTCCTCACCCACATCCTCGTCCTAGTCATGCCCCTCCTCCCAGAGAATCCAGGAAGAAGGACAGGATGTCTGGGAGCGGGTTGCAGGGATTGTGAGTGTGTTTGTGTGTGTGTGTGTGTGTGTGTGTGTGTGTGTGTGTGTGTGTGTGTTTGACCCGCGTGCAAGCTGGCGAGTGTGTATGTGTGTGTGTGTGTAAGATGATTCTCGGTTCACTCTTTGGAACTTGGAACGCTGGCTACTACGCTCTCAGTTCTGCCCACACCCCACCAACCCCACCCCACCACTCCACACTACACCACGCGACACCACACCCTGACGTCCATCCTCATCATCCATGCTGCCATCCAATCCTCCTTGTGAAGCCTGGCACCGCCCATGTAGGAGAACAGAGAAGGGCATGCTCGCCAGCTTGGAAGATGCTCCTGGATCGCTGGAGCCCATGGAACTTGGTACTTAGAACATGGTGTTTGGCCCAAGTTTATGGGAGTCAAGTAAGAGAAAACTTGTGGCTGTTCAGTATGACAGAGTATATGATCCTGTAATTATGTAATTAGTTAATTATTAAAATAGGACATTTGATAATAGATTCTAACTGGATTTTAACAGTTTTTTGGAGATAATCTGGCAAGTAATTTCATTATTTCATCATTTAAATCATTGATGGTATCATATTCTTCTCTCCACATGGATGAATCATGAGATATTATCTGCTCACTCATTATTTTTTTGATTCAAATCTGTGATTAAATAGTCAGCTCTTGAGTTTGCTAAGTCTTGTAGAAGTCAAATATAAAATACCATCAAATAATTGAATTTTTAATTATTTATGTATTAAAATCTGTCATTATTTATTCAATGATCACTGGAGTTTGAGCCTCTGTTTGGGAGTCAAGTGTGCCAGACCATCACATCATCTGAATTCATACAGATTTACCCTCAATATTGGGACACTGTGATATCCAGTGATTACTGATTACATAATATTAGATTTTAATGACGAAATGATTAAATAATTTAAAAAACTGGATGATTTCGCATTATCAATTCCCTAGAGGATGCACCAGAACCAAGACATGAACAACACCACAATCACTGACTATAAACATTGAACAATTTAAAAATCAGATGATCAGAAGATCTTGTCTAATGAATACTGCCACGCACACACACGTCACGACTCTCCACCAAGACACTGAAGTCATGATGAAGTTGCTGTGATAGCCGGGTCCCCAGCAGCAGGGGCTGAGGCAGCAGTGATGGAGGTGCCTTCACCTGCAGAGCCAAGAGAGAGCAGCACCTCACTCTCTGTGATGCCATTCCCAGCAATGCTGCCTTGGCAACCACTATGATGCTGCCTGTGCCTCTGATGCTGCTGCTTGTCCTTCTCATAGTAGAGGGCAGTGAAGGCCATAATGTGCATGGGTTGCTGCAAAATGCTACACTCCACAATTGTCTTGTTCATAGTGTGATGCTTCCTCTAGGTGAGACTCTGGCAATGTCTCGATTGACCTCCCATTTGGGTAATATGCCAGAGAAGGAGACAGACAGAGAGAGAGAGAGAGAGAGAGAGAGAGAGAGAGAGAGAGAGAGAGAGAGAGAGGCACACAGGCTGGTAAGCACACAAGCACACTGCAACACAAGCATGCCTACATGGATGGAGAGACACACAGGCATGCGTATACACAGACAGACAACATGTAGCCTGCAGTCCTTAGCCTGCATGTTTCTGGGATCCCTACTCGGGTGTTTCAAGACATAGGAATCTCAACTCCCTCTCCAGCACCATGTCTACCAGCACACACAAGGGTGATGATGTACACTGTTTTCCCCCCTATTTTCTACACAAACCCCTAACCCTACTCTAATATGGATTATTAAAAAAAAAAAAGAAAGAAAGAAAGGAAAATCATGGAAGAGACTAACCAGTTCTCTTGGAAAGTGAGAGGAGTATAATAAACAAAAAAATACTAAGACACCACAAGGACAGAGAGACACAAAACAAAAAGCCTATGGCACCCGTTATTCCCAGGCAGTCTCCCATCCAGGTACTAACCAGGCCCGACCCTGCTTAGCTTCTGAGATCAGATGAGATCGGGCGCGTTCAGGGTGGTATGGCCATAGACAAGGGCGGCTGTCTCAGGGGCGCCCCATCAGCCTACAGCTGCTCACGCCGGCCCAGCACGGAGCCCAGCCTAGCAAAGCACACTACCGGTGGCAGACACTGAGGCAGCAGTGGCGGTAGGTCGGAGCAGGGGTTCGAGCCCCTTCCCAGGCGGCGGGCTGTGCTGTGCAGCTTTCTCTTCTGGGCTCATCTACCACTGACTTCCAGGGCAGGAGCCCAGGAAGGCGCAGGCATGGTGTCCACATGGCTTGTGTCATCCTCCCAGACAGGGTCGACACTCTCCTGCAGGTGCTCTCCCTGGGTTCCAGGAGGGATTGGATCGGGTGCTCGCCCGGCGGGGAGGTCATCCTCCCCCACTTGGGCCACGCTAGGGGGGAAACTGTTGACTCCTGCTCCCGCAAATCGTCCTCCCTCTGTTCATGTTACTCCTCTTCCTCTTCCTCCTCCTCCTCTTCCTTCTCCGCCCTCTGCAAGCCCACCGCCTGCTGGTCCTTTCTCTGCCCCTCTTCCTTGTCCTCACCCACATCCTCATCCTAGTCCTGCCCCTCCTCCCAGAGAATCCAAGAAGAAGGACAGGACGTCTGGGAGCAGGTTACAGTGAATGTGAGTGTGTTTGTGTTGTGTGTGTGTGTGTGTTTGTTTGACCCGTGTGCATGCTGTTGAGTGTGTGTGTGTATGTGGGTAGGATGATTCTCGCTTCACTCTTTGGAACTTGGAATGCTGTCTCCTAGGCTCTCAGTTCTGTCCACACTCCACCCACCCCACCCCACCACACCACACCACACCCTGGCATCGATCCTCATCGTCCATGCTGCCATCCATTCCTCCTTGTGAAAGCCTGGCACCCCCATGTCAGAGAAGAGAGA
>JANBXA010000175.1:0-15222 GCA_030556225.1 Cricetiscus sungorus | reverse complement strand
TCCCGGAGGACCCTCTGAAACCCTCATTCTCCCCTTCTTCCGTTCTCCCAACAGACTCCTCTGAGCCCCTGCTCCTGTTTTTGGATAGCTTACCAACGCCGGCCTCCCTGGGCCTCTTCCCTCTTCCCCTCCTTGTTAACCTCTTCCTTCTTTTTCACACCATCGCCAAGCTCTCATTCCTCCTAACAGTCCCTTCTCCACCTCAACATTGATATTTTGCTACATGACATCCAGATTGCTGTCTCCCTCTCAATCCCTGTGTCCCTGAGCTCCACCTGCTGCTCAGCTCTCCAGATTATTCTTTGTTCTTAGTGCTTGAGCTCCTCTTCACTTTAGCCTCATGTGGCTCTCCCACTCCTAAAGTGGGGCGGTCCTCTTCCTCCCCACATACTCTTCAGAATCCATGGAATGCCTTTAGAGGTACACGTGCCCTTACTTGTGGTCTCCATCCCTGGTACAAGTGGCTTGTCCTTGTACCAACTCATGTCAAAGTATGGGGTCTTCCTTGTTTCTTTGCTCAGAATCCTAATCCTCTGCAATAGCTCATCATGTCTTATAGCCTTCCTTGCAGCCTCTCTGGCCCAACTGGCTCATACAGCTTTCTTTCCCTTTTAAACTCTTTAGTATGATCATTATGTACCATTTTCCTAGTTAGGAAAATTATATATATTACACATTTATACAGTAATTACTAAGATCCAATACTCTTTGACATGAGATGCACTTTATTATGTTATTCTATCAACATGTTTCTCATACTGGTTAATAAAGCACATTGTGCCTAAACTAGATAGGCGAGGCTAGAACCAGGAGGAGGAAAGAGGAAGTAGTCATCCCTAAAGCAAAGCCTGCCGCAACAACTCCCCATAAGACAACCACGTGGAAATACTTAGATAAGTAGAAATGGGTTAATAATTAGGCAGAGCTAATCACTTAAACAATAATGGTATTGCCACAGGTTTATCAAATATAGAGTCTCCTGCGTATTAGGGGCCACGCCTTGAACCAGCTGGCAGGCTATATTACACGCTACAAATCGTGGCTATAAGAACTTTCACTTAAAATTAATAAATAAGAAATGTTTTAGAAACAAAGGAACAGAGACTAACAAAGACTTCTTAGTGCATTTTCTCGATTATTTGTTTTGTTGTGAATTCTTGTTCTCTTGTTTCCATATTCAAAAGCCACCTTCTTAAAAAAGGCTCTGCTAACAATTCAATGATATTAAACAGAGCTGCAATGAAGGTTTACTTCTTTAAATTGGAGAGAAAAAAAACAGGGTGCAATGGTTTAAAAAAGAAAAAAAGGAAGTAGAATGAATGATATTAAAGCACACTCCATTAATCCCAACTGGCAGACAGAGGCAAGCGATCTCTTAATTTCAAAGTAAACCTGGTATCCAATAATTCCGACATAAACGTTACACAAAAACTTCTCAAAATATGTAAAAATAAATAAATAAATAAAGTAATAAAAAACCACATTAAAGATGAAAACACGAAAATTTTGATACTATATAGTCCAAGCTTCTGTTGTCTTTAAATTATTGGATTGCAAGAAAAAATAACAACTACTAATAAAAGAAAATGCTACTAAATTAATTCAATTTATATATTTTAAAAATAGCTTTGACTCAAAAAATTTAAGCCTAAGGACAAACTACTGGGGAAAAGGATTTCTATTTTTGTTTCCACAGAAAATAAAAGCTATGATTCTTTCCACTTATATGGTTTGATCAAGCCAGCCCCCTAAACACTCCCCAGGTGATCCAACATTCAAAGCAGTTGAACAAAGCCTTGCCAGACTACAACCAAGATTCTCATCTTCTTTGAACCCCCATGACAGCGCCCTCTACCAGCAAAGTAGTTTGGAAAACCATTGCCCAAATTCCCAAACTATTGTTTATAAATGTTTTTTTTCATTTAAATGACTTGGTTATAAATGCTATAACCACAAACATCTTTTTAAATAAGATTATTATATATAATTGCTTTAAATGTATTTTCTTTTATTGATACAATTTAAGGTCCAATTTTGTGATATTATATTTCTCCTCTTGTTTACTTTTATTACTTATTGAAAATCATATAATTTATACAACCTATATATCAATTGGTTAAGTTAGTTAGATTTCTAATATGCAGAAATGTATTTGAGATGAATAGCATTCTTCAATTTCAAGACCTACGGAATAAGTGTCATTTAATGTTTAGGGTTTTCTTGACAGTGAGCACTGCTCCTGTAACTCCCCCTACAGAAGAAAGGAAGATGACATAAACACATTATGAATTTGCTTATTCAAACTAACCATATGAACAAGATACTATTCTTGTCTGGACTGTTTACTTTATGTTGTACAGAAACT
Organism: Cricetiscus sungorus; assembly: GCA_030556225.1. Taxonomy (NCBI): domain Eukaryota; kingdom Metazoa; phylum Chordata; class Mammalia; order Rodentia; family Cricetidae; genus Cricetiscus; species Cricetiscus sungorus. The sequence goes on along the minus strand of JANBXA010000175.1, from coordinate 12,857 downwards.
GGACATGCAGGACCCACAAAAAAGGTACTGCTGATGCAACATGGACATTGCTACAGGATTCCTGCCTCATGGAAAAGGCAGCCAGACACTTCTGCAGACAGAGAAAAATGACTGACACACTGTCAATACAGATGGATAATTTAAAGTTTCCTGCTTTTGTTGAGGAGTCTGGACACACTATGGTTCTATGGGCTGAAGATGGAACATTACAGAAGAACCGGGTGACTGACCAGGCAATGAGTTGGTCTCTGTCTTTCTAGAGTTTATATATTATCCTTCTGTGGTCTTTGATAGAGTTGAAACAGGTAGTTATGAGTTATAGTTTTCCTTAGTTAGGATTAGAAGATAAGTTACATATAAGACTTTAGAAAATATTGTTAACTGTGATTCTTATTTGATAACTGTTATATGATATATTTTGCTATGTTAAGGTTAAAACCCTTCTTTTTGCTTTAGACAGAAAAAGAGGAATATGGGAGATGTTATTCTGTATATATGTTTCTCATACTGGTTAATAAAGCACTGTGGCCAATAGAAAACTAGTGGCGGGGCTAGGAGACTAGGAGGAGGAAAGAGGAAGTGGAAGGCGGGGGTCGAGATGTAGCCTGGAAGGAGCAGGAGTCAAGAGCCTGCCCCCGGCTCCCCATAAGACAACCACGTGGAAATACTTAGATAAGTAGAAATGGGTTAATAATTAAGGCAGAGCTAGTCCTTAAACAATAATGGTAATTGGCCAACAGGATTGTATCAAATACAGAGTCTCTGAGTGTTATTTGGGGCACACGTGGTTGCAGGACCATAGCGGCGGTCCGGGGAGGCTAGCGGGGAGAAACCTATCCGTAACACAAATGCAGTGGAACAAAGAATGAGAAGCTTATATGCTAAGAGAGAGAGAGATAGATAGAGAGAGAGAGAGAGAGAGAGAGAGAGAGAGAGAGAGAGAGAGAGAGAATGCATACGCAGGCATGTGCTTCTACATGGCAGTAGGAGAACAGTCACATCACTCAGGAATGCGGAGGACATCTTGCATGACAAGTGCAGCCCAATGAAAATTCAGTGGCAGGGCTGGAGAAATAACTTGGCACTTGCTGCTCTTGTAGGGATGTGGGTTCAGTTCCTAGCAATCCACGTGACAGACATAACCATCTATAACTCCAGTTCCAGGGGATCTTACACCCTTACAAGGCAGGCACATGGTACACATACATACAAGCAAAACACATACACACGAAAATAAAAATTAAAAAAGATTCAGCAGCAATGGGTTTGAGAGGGGCTGATGGGCTATTTTGAATTGGCTGTTTGGTAATGGATTTTCTGAAGAGGTAACATTTAAGCTAAGATCTGTTATCAGAAATAGCAACTGAGAGAAAGTTCTTGGGTGAGCGTTTCAGATGAAGGGACTAGAAACCCCACTATCCTGAGAATGGATCAAGCAAGGTAAATACTACTTGGATTCAGGGTGTCCAGAAGCTTGAGGTTAGGACCAGGCCATCTCCCTGATGCAGAACAGGGTACTAAGTAGATGCCTGGTTAGATGTGGACACAGGCCAGTGGATAAATACTATCGGAGGAAAGCCCCAGAGAGCAGAGGTAGAGTGTTATTATTATCTCCTGGGTAAGGATGGAGGGACTGAGAGACATGGGCACAGAGCGTGCAGGCTGGCCTTGCACTTCAGGTAGCAAGCTTTTAGATTTAAGTGTAGGTGTTGGAGTAGCAGACCTTATGAGGAGATTTTTTGAACTAAACAAATGACATACTCCAACTTACTTTAAAGTGATCACTCTGAGGGCAGGAGCAACGGTTCAGCAGTTATGAGTGCTTATTGCTTTTGCAGAGGCTGTGCCTTCAAGTTCCCAGCACCCATTGACCTGTTTATCTAAGATACTCTATTACCAATTGTACGCGCCTGCCCTCACCAGCAAGGAAGATGCGACTCCGGGTAGATCTTCTTCATGCAGTTTTAATCAGGATCCTTTAAACTTGTTGCTTCTGGCCTGCAGGGAGAGAGGGGGACCCCTGCACAGGCTTAAATACCCTTGAGCTAACCAACCCCAGTGAGCCAGTGGACCCTGCAGATAGGCTACTCTAATGCTGAAGTAGACTGGCTGAACAGACTTAACCAATTAAGGGCCTGTTTACTCAGAGAGTCTTTACCAGCGGGAAGGTGCCAAAGGTAGAAGCCAGCACCACTTTTAAGGCGTGGCACTATCTCGGCTCTCTACAACCAATAAAGACTCAGGGAGTCAAATATTGGGGTGAAAACCTGACAGATCGTCAGTGGAGAAACAGCCAGCTGACCTTCTCTCCACACTTCCCAGATAGAAAGGAGTACAAGATCTCTACGCCCCTCCCTACACCTTTTTGTGCATCTTTCTCTATCCATGTTCCTGACTTCTTTATGGCTAAATCCAGTCAACCAGTCCGCTGGCTCCGCCCCAGTTCAAGGTTAACTTTTTAAATACAGTCTCGCGGGTGCCACAGTGCGATCAAATATCCCACAACACGGTGTAGTAGTGCACAATCATCCACGACTCCAGTTCCGGATGGAATGTCCTCTTCTGACCTTTGGCTGAGCACCAGGCATGCATGTGGTGTACATGTCCACATACAGGAAAACACTCACAGACATAAAATAAAAATAAATCTTAAAACAAAAAGCCTAAACCAAAAATCACTCTGCCTGCTGTGTGGGCAATAGGGAAGAAATTAAGTAGAGGCAGAGGGTCTGGGGAAGGAGTCATTGCAGTTGTCCAAGAGAGTGACGGGAGCAGAAAGACAGAAGGGTGCAAGGAGGGCATTTTGGTTCCCCCTCCGATGGCAGTGGTAGCCAAGAAAGGGATGTGATTGCAGAGAAGTGGGTAATGCAGCTGGAGTCTGGGCTCAGCCTGAGATGCTGGTGGTTGACTCGGGAGGAAGACAGACATGAAAGGCATGGGCTAAAGGGCTTCAGATGGGAGAAATCGGCTCAGCTTGGCTTGTTGCAGGTGCTGAGAAATAGCCACTCTTGAAGGAGGACTAGGAAGAGAGTGGAAAGAATGTGTTGAGTTCCTGGGGAAACAGAGGGCAGTTGTGGACACGTTCAAGTTCACTGTGTCGGATGAGATTTCCGATTGGGTGTTATCTACAACGCATTCCCATTATATATTTTATCTGCATTTCTTGCTTCCCAGAGGACTGGCAAGAAAACAATGGGTCAAGGGCCTCAACTGATATTTCTAGATCTCCGTTTCTGTGTCTAAGCAACTCTCATCATCAGGCATATTTAATCAGCCCTACCCAGTGCCCCCCTCTTGTGTCAGGAGCTGAACCAGTCCTGGCCTCAAGCTTTCCTGACCACCCCCGAATCTCCCCTGGACGGTGCCTCGTCATGGTCATCATCTTCTTCAGAAGGATGGATGGGTATCTGATACATCTTGGGATACGGGTGCTAATGGAAAAAATGCAGAGCTCCTGTCCTGGTGGCAACTGGCCAGTGTCTGGGAGGCAGCAGAAACAGGGCTGGAATACTGGCTGGCATGTTCTAGCCCCCTGAGTGCTGGGATTAAAGGTGTGTGTAGAGCACACAAGCTAAGTCAAAGATGAGCGCCAAGGCGAGTCCTGAGCTGTTTACAGAAAAAGGTGATTGGTTGTCCAGATCGAACCAGATGAGGTCTCTGCATGAATAGCTTGTGATCACTAGGTAAAGCAAAGGCCGCTAGGCATGTGATGGGCTGACCATTGGCTGGCTGCTTTCCTACTCTGTGATTTTTTTCCTTTAAAGATGCCTACTATGGTACAATAAATGAGTTCCTGCTTGACTAGACTCCCTGCTGAGCCTGATTGTCTCTGAATCTTGGGGGCTGGGGAATGGGTGAGGAGCACACTTCCCCTTTGCTCAGACCTGCCAGCTCGAAGCTTCTTTGGCGAGCTAATGGTAAGACCTCTGCAGCGTTCACCACCATTCTTGGCATTCTTTTTCTTTTTTTAAAAAATATTCATCAGTTGACTCATTGACTATGATGTGTGTGTGTGTGTGTGTGTGTGTGTGTGTGTGTGTGTGTGTGTATACAGATTCATAGGGAAAGTTGCAAGAGTAAGTTCCTTTCTTCTACCCTGTGGGTCAAAAGACTGTGAGGATCTAACTCAGGCCACCCATCATCGGGAGGTAAATGCAGCTTCCCCACTGAGCCATCTTGCTGGCCCAGGAGAGGTTTCCTAAACTCTTCTACAACTCCTTTGCTCACAGGTAGAGAGGTTCCCAGGAAAGCCAATGACAAGCTGTATGGCACTGATTCTGCAATTATTTCTCCTTCATCTATTTCACTCCACAGGGTGTCAGTGACCTTGGGGTTGGGGAGCTAGGGTGCAGATGAAACTAGGAAGAGGACAAGCACCCACTGCCTTCTGCTTTCACTGAGAGCCAGAGAATCTGAGAAGCGAAAGCAAATAATTAGATTCTCCCAACAGTGAAACAGTCCAGATCCCTCCTCACAGAACCTCATAGGTGAATTTGAGCCAAAAACAAAACAAACAACCCCTCTCTCCCGAAAACTATAAAGCATGTGGGGCATCCATGGAAAAAGCTGGCTTCAGTTTTATGTCCAAAGGAGTCAGTGAATTCAGTGCCTCTATCTACAGAGAGGAGGAAGGGAGAGAAGAGTAGGAAGGGGGCTGTAGGGTTGATGGTTGTCTTAGGGTTTCTATTGCTGTGAAGAGACATAAGGATCACGGCAAAACTCTTGTACAGGAAAACATTAATTGAGTGGCTGGCTTACAGTTGAGAGGTTCAGTCCATTATCATCTTGGTGGGATGTGGCAGCATGCAGGCACACGTGGTGCTGGAGAAGCAACTGAAGAGTCCTATCTTACACAGGCAACAGGAAGTGGACTGAGACACTGGCATGGCTTGAGCATATATGAGACCTCAAAGCCCACCCCCATAGTGACACACTTCCTCCAACAAGGCCACACCTACTCCAACAAGGCCACACCTCCTAATAGTGCCACTCCCCACAATGGAAAGTGGTGCTTTTATCACTTAGTCAAAAAGTCCAGACCCCTGCCCCTTGTGTCTTACTGGGGTGCCCTCTTCATTCAGGGCATTGTCTGGAGAGCCATTCAATCTTACTTGATAGCTCAGGTAGAAAAAACACGAGTTGCATTGTTGGGGAATAGGTTAAAAGCGTGCTACAAAAGTGATTCTACTTAAATTCAAACTACACATTTAAAATATATAAATGGGACTGGGGGAGTGGCTCAGCTGGCATAGTGCTGGTCTAGCTTGTACAAAGCCCTTGGGATTTGACTCAGGCATGGTGGTTCATGGCTATAATCCCAGGCACTTTGGGAGATGGAAGCAGGAGGATCAAAAATCAGTCAATTTCCCAGCTACACATGGCAGTTTCCAGGCCAGCCCGGATACATGGATTCTGTCTTCAGAGAAATCACTGGTGTGTGGCAGAAGAGAATAAGAAGATCAATTGGTTGGCCATGTACATTATCCAAGTTCATCTCTTCTTCCGCCCCCACAGCCTATTGTCTGTCGGGGTTAGAGAGTGTGTCAACACTGGAGGACAGGCCAGGTGCGGTAAGCTGCCCAGGAGGGCTGAAAAGAAAGAGGCAAGCACAGAATTGTTCTTCTTGATCAATGAGGGTACCCATGTGCTATTACCTTTCCTTCTTGTTCCGGGTCACCGCCCTAGTTCCCAAGATGGAGGGATCTTGAGAAGCCCTGGAGAATGGTGTGAGGTTACCATTATAAGCCAGACTCCTCTCGGGCTCTCAATGGCTGCTGCTTCTCTCCAGCAAGAGTTTCCCTTCTGACTATTTGTACCGCTACCCCATCCCGCAGTAAACAAATATAAAACCAAAGCAAATCTCTTTACAAACACGATAGATGTTTAGCTAGCAAGAACTGGCTTTGCATAATGACTGACGCTTGGTTGCAGAAAAAGAATTTACTTTCCAGAAATTGCCACGTGGTCTCCAAAGGTCTCAAAAGTAGAACTTTCATTCTTGTTAAGAAAAAGAAAAAGAAATGAAAAGACTTGAGACAACCACTACAGCAATGTTTGAATTGGGAGTGTCTCTTCCTCTAAATTACACACAATTGTCAGGCTTGGGAGCATTCAGATCCTGCCACAGTTTACATTTTCTAGTGACATTTTGCAATACTTAAATTCTATAAAGTCCATTTTTTTCTGGCTGGCTCAGGCCAGGAGCATCAGCTTTTGGAGACACCCAAGGCAGGAGGATGACTTGAATCCATTTTTTCAAAGTCTTAGAAAATGTTTGTTCTTCCAGGTTACATGAGATGCTGGGAGTGGCTTTTTCAGGGTATGCCAGACTAGAATTAGGTGACAAATGCCCAGACCTCCTATGTGAATGTCTGCCCTGACCCTGCATTCGGCCTTGTAGGACTGCTTCGATTGCAAATATTTGGACCTGTGGTGTGACAAGTATTCTGACTTAGGAAAAATGAAGTCTGCCTTGGGGAGTAAGCAGGTGGCTCGTCTCTGCCTTCGTTTGTGCTGTACAGTTTGTTTGATGGAGAGTGGATCTCAGGCAGCCCTCCAGACCTCAGAATATGAGCTCTCTTCTTAAAATGAGGAAAATTACCAAGCTGTCCATGTCAGGTCTACTTCCAGCTTCGCGTATCGTAGGTTCAGTGACCTATTTGGCAAGACCTTCCTTTCTCCCTCGCCAGGTTAACTGATGAGCCAATGCTGATGGGTCCAGGCCGCGAGCTTCCAGTCACCTTACACTGACTGCCAGGTGCGACCTGGGTCTCAGCTTCGGGTGTCTGGCATGCAGGATGCACAACAGACTCTGAGCTATTACTACAGCAAAAACTACTTTCCCTTTCCAAAGCAGACACCATAGTTAATAACTTCTAATAATAGCTCCTCCACACATCAATTATCCTTTGGCTGGAGATCAAAATGAATTTAACCGTGGAGCCAAAGGTTCAAAGCTGACTGTGAGAACAAAATCCTCTTAATTAGGAGTTTTGATTACTTCTCATAAGATATGCACGGACTCAAGCCTTTCCAGTCAACCCTTGAACCCTTGGGAGAATCTAATGGATTGGGAGGATTTTTTTTTTTTAACAGGAAACAGAACGAGGCTGATTTAAAAAAAAAAAAAAAAAAAAAAAAAAGAACGGGGTCTGCTGTGAATTAGAGCTGGTGAATTTCCCACGGGCCGTCTAAACAGTTTCAGATATAAATGGCTTTCAGTGCCTTTCCCCTCTCTTGTCCCAAACAGGAGCTGCGCTTTCCTGCCGATTAACGGAAAAAATGCCACTGTATTCCTCAGTCTCCCGGAGACAGTCAGCCCTGTTGTTTTCTGTGTGTTTCAAACTAGTGTGGTGGTTGCTCTAAGGCTTAGGCAACCAACTTTAGGCTGTAGGGTGGCACAGAGGCTGTGTTGAGTTGAGGTACCCGTGGAAGCTTTGCCAGGTTTAGGCATTGGGCTTGGCCTCTTCTCATCTGTCGTCTCTGCCTGTGTTCGTGTCCGTGTCTCTGCTCGTGTCCGTGTCTCTGCTGGTGTCTGTCCCCTCCCCACTGCTGAGCTCAGGATGATTTTGAGCTTCTGCCCTGCCGCCTCCACATTCTGATTGCTGGGACTACAAGCACGTACCACCAATTATGTGGTGAGGAGGATTGAACTCAGGGCTTTGGGAGCACTAGGCTAATGAAGCTACATCTCCAGCCTGCTAAGCACCTTCTTTGTTAGCGTCTCCCCGTTGAGGGGATAATTTCAGGACTTCTGACTGCCCACCCTGGCCAATCAATCTGCCTGCACACAGGGCAGGGTCTTCCTTTATTTCGCTTCTTCAAGCCATGCACTTCCTACACTTGAGAATGTGTGTTACTTTTGAATGGGGTAAAAGTGTACCATCATCTCTTACCCTTTCCCGGGCAAGTTCTCCACATGCATATACAAGGCTATCACACTGTTATTCCAATATCTGTAAGTGTTATCATAAATGATGACAGGGTTATCACTGTCGAACCAGACAGAAATGACCATACCTTAGAGGAGCCACAGTCTAGCTTAAGACCAATGATAAGGTGTCATGGATGTTCCCATGAGACAGACGGCTGCTGTCCAGGACAAGTGACAGGTGGGAAGGCCTCTCTTGAGTAGAGGGGTCGGGGAGGAGGTCCCAGGGGAATGTTTTAGTCCTCAGTGAGTGCTGAGAGTGTATTGCAAGACTGGGGTGTGGGGGTGAGGGGGTGGGAAGCGGGGAGTGGGGGATGGGGGTTGAGGTAGGGGTGGGGAGTGGGGCGGATGGAAGAGTGGGGTGGGGTGGTTACAGTAAAGAGACAAGACAGCTGGGAGGACTTTGATTCTCCAGGACCCTCAGCAGAATTCAAGTGGCTATGGAGAGGCCCATTCTTAAAATGTATTCATTACTCCCTACCTCACTGGCACATTTGATGATAGAAAGAACTAGGAGAAAGACAGATTCGTTTTAGTTTATGGTTTCAAAGGGCCTGTGCTGGTTAGTTTTTCCTCAACAAGTTAGAGTCACCTGGGAAGAGGAAACATCAATTGAGGATTTGGCTTTCATTAGATTAAGCCTGTGGGGCACATTTATGGTCTTTTTTTTTTTTTTTTTTTTTTTTGGACCAATGTCGATTGATGGCAGGATGGCTCACACTACCTGTGTGGTACCATCCTTGACAGGGATGAAGAAAACCAGGGAATCAAGCCTGGTAAGCAGCATCCCTCTGTGGTTTAAACTTTAGTTCCTGCCTTGAGCTCTTGCCCTGACTTCCCCTACACAATGGACTGAAATGTGGGATCATTTCTATGGGTGTAAAGAAATAAACAATGTGTTTGGTTTGTTGGGGATGAAGAATTCAACTTGTGTTTGGTCAGCAGAAAAGTAGACTGAAGATAGGGTTCCAGTCATTTGTTGCGGAGAAATCAATACCAGTATCTCAGAATGCATTCTGCTAGCAGGAACACTCAGCCAATGGCTCATTCACATGGTGGCAGGTCAGGAAACAAGTTGGAAACCAGGGACAGGTTCAGAAGCTGGCCTCTAGCCACCCCTGTCTCTAGCCAGGACTCCTAAATGGTTTCAGCCTTCAGGATACCCACTCCACCCCTGAGGGAACACTTCAGATTCCAGCCTAAGGAAGGATGTTATTCTAAACTATGTCAGATGTCTCTGTTCTCTTTTTTGCCTTTCATGAAAATGGTATAAAGAGTAGACCAATGAGGTTTTGCCATAGTCCCAAAATGTGGTATGGAGACCAGAAAGAGTTCTGGAGCAGGCTCGTGAGTTCCAGTGGGTGATCTTCTCCCTCATGAACACAAGACACCCAGAAAGGTGCAATTTCTCCTCGGCTGTCTTAGGTAGTGACTAGCCTTCCATCTCCTCTTGGCTCTTCCCAACAGTACTTTAGGAAGATCCATTTTTAAAAATACCTGTATCTATCCTCTATGTAGTCTGGTGCATTCCTTGAGGGCAGGGGATGTGTTGGGAATTCATCATCCCTAACAAACCAAACACACCGCTTATTTCCACACCCATAGAAATGGTTCCCTGAGAATTTATCTGAATGATTAATGCTGAATACTTAAAATGATCTTGAGGGAGATGAGCCATTAGAAAGGTTGGGCCAATTTTTGACTTGTTTTATGGCTTTGGCTCAGTGGTGCCTTATAGGAAGCCCATAATTATACTATGAATAACAAAAAAAAAAAAAAAAAAAAAAAAAAGGCTGTGGTGGAATCATTCCTTTGATGGAAGCCTTTGGCCCAGTGACAAGAATATCACCAAAGGCTGGGAACCAAAATGTCAAGTTGTTAGCAGAAGCCATTCACAACAGAGAGCACCTCACTGCCTCCTGTGGTGGACGTAATGTCTGACAGTGGGTTCCCAGTATAAAGCAGATATCTCTGCTTCCAGTTCAGATAGTGTCATAAACCCTGCATCCTGTCTCTGACCTTCTCAAGGGTTCCAGGCCAGTTCTACCAGAGGCGACTTGGCAGGCAGGCCCAGAAGGAGGTTCATGGCATGCCGGGAGGTGTTAGGAGTCCATGTTAGTCACTGTGTCTCTCATAAAAACTTTGAAGGAAAAGATTCTACCACTCTGCAAAATCCACTTTCTTCAAATTCTCCTTTATGCAGGGGGCTCTAAGCAAGGACAAAGAGTGGAAAGGCACTAGAAATGGCACTGAAAGGCAGAAGCGTGGTGGTGCATGCCTGAATTCTAGCGACTCAGGAGACAAGCAGGCAGATGGATCCCTGTGAGCTCCAGGCCAGCCTGGTTTAACAGGGCAAATTCTGGAATCCCAGGGCCATCCAAGGTTCAACTGAAAACCAACATAAGCCTTACACATAAATCCAATCCTTTGCCTCCAAACACCAAAACTGCTTTTGTCAAATGGTGGTAGGGGTAGACTGGCTTCAAGGACAAGAGACAGAGTGGAACCCAGGGCAATGTGTCCCTGCACGGCAGTTCTAGGTACAAAGCTCTTGGGCCTTCTTATGTCCTGTAATCATGTCACTTCACTTACAGTCAGAAAAGTCTTGCTCAGTGGCAGGAAACCTGTAGAATCTGCACAGCGTGTGATATGGTTCTACAGGAAATGGGAGATGAGAACAAAAAGATAACGAAAAGAATCATGTGGGTCGTTTGTTGATTGGCTCTCGAGCCCAGGTAAGTCCTCGGCCAACACCCAGGGAAACTGGCCACAGTTAACTAGGTTTGGAAGCCAGAGGCAGTAAGAGCATTTATTAGGCAATGGAACAATTTTGTGCTGAGGAGGAAGAGCTCAGGAGTGACAGACAAGCTTCCTTCCTAAGTCGTCTCTTCCTGAAGACACTGTACAGCCTAGTTTACTTAGGGCTCAACACCCTGTAATTACTGTCAGATGAGGTGAGAGAAGATCCAGTGTACTTCCTGGCTCTGTACTTTCCCCTTAAGCCTAAAACACGGCTGGAAAGGGACAGGGAGGGGAAATAAAACCAAGCTAAGTACAAGAAGGTCCCTGGGACTTTGGACTAACAGTGAGGCATCCAAACCTCAACAATCGAGGAAAAGAAATATTAGTTTATCATGTTCAGAATCAATGAAGGGCCAATTAACACCCATTTTGAGATTAGTCATTTTGGTACTTGCAGAATAGCTTTCAACAGGACAGCTTGGAGTCTCAGGTGCAGGGTAACCCAAATGTTGATAAAAGAACTACCACAGGACAAATGAGATTCCTATGGTGGATGCAAACGTGGTAGGTGTCCAGCAGTGGGGATGACCTCTCAGCTATTCACCGCTAGGGGGAAAAATCCACGCATGCTTGACGGAAGGCAGTTTCTAAAAGCTCTAGTCCAGTTACTCTCAGAGGATTGTCTTCGTACGATATTCCTCTTGTGAGTCTTCATAGGGACCCCATCTTCCTGGATTTGGAGCTTGGAGTTGAGTCCACGTGTTGCTTTCCTTTTTTAGCTTGGAAATCAAATTTCTTTTATTCTTTAAAGATTCAAAGTGTTTTGACGTCACTGGTGCAACCATGAAGGTCATTTGCAAGGAGACCACTACCTTTACTCATCCTTTGCTGTATTTGCTAATTTTCTTGCTAGGGGAATAAAAACACAGGAAGGTAGAAACTGGGGGGAGGAGGGCAGGGGGAGGGGGGCAATGTGTTATAACACCTGGGCTCTGTGTGCAGCCTTGAGGCTTCAAGGCAGGGCCCAAACAGAATCCCAACTCAGAGGAGGCATCTCTCTAGTTGGTACTTTTCCTGGCCCTCCTGCAAGGGCAAGAAGAGTTCTTCTTCCAATAGAGCATAGAGATGAAATTAATTAATGCCCATGTCCCCATTCTTTTAACTCAGAAACCCGGGGGACTTAAGAGTCAGCCGGGACTGATGTAACCTTGTTTTATAGTTGAGGGAACCCAGGCCAGGAGAAGAAGATAATCTGTCACCCCTAAATCTGGGGCCCCAGAATTAGACCATAATGCTCTGTGCACTGCGAGACTCAGAACAAACGAGCATTCATTCATTAATTAAAACAGTCCTAATTGATCATTCCAACCCGAACTCTTTCCCAGCTTGGTGGCTCCAGGTCCAGAAAAGTCAGATTCCCCCGGAGTTGCTGCCTCAGTTTACTTTTCCTCTTCTCCCTCCCAGTCAGCATGTTAGACATTGCACCAGAGTACATCAGGAATACCCCCTCCCCAGCCTTTTTTAACCTTCAGATTCAGAAACCCTGATACTACTCAGGATCTGATTTTAAATAATCTCCCCAGGAAAATTTACTTACCCCAAGAGTCACTCCACTTGGCTTCCAACTTCAACTTTGGCCTTTCTTTGATTTAAAATGCTGACTTACCTTTGGTAAACCAGGTGGGGTCATATAATTAATTAATATAAAAAAGATGATGTAAGTGAATGGGTTATCTTAGAGAAACTGAGAATACAGGGCATTCAAAAATTCTCTTTCAAACCTTAACTTACTAAACAAGCTAAAACAATTCTGGTTTGGGGACATTTGTTTATTTCTGGGTTTATAATTCTTCTAGTGACAAAGAAGACAGATATTGGAAAATCTTGTTTTCTTTGGCTATGTGTGTAGTAATATCAAAGTTACCTCCCCCTCCCCCATCATTGACTTTACATTGTTGTGAATGATAGTTTATCTAGGTATAGGAAGTCCTGGTTGATAGCTGTTTTACTTCAGTGTGGTAAAAAGGTCTTTCCTTCTTCCTCCCTCCCTCCCTCCCTCCCTCCCTCCCTCCTCCCTCCCTTCTTTCTTTCTTTCTTTCTTTCTTTTTTTGGGACAGGGTTTCTCTGTAGCACCGACCTGTGGCCTGGCCTTGAACTCGAGATCTTCCTGTCTCTGCCTCCTGAA
>JANBXA010000173.1:5000-62781 GCA_030556225.1 Cricetiscus sungorus | reverse complement strand
CCTTCTCTTCTTTCTCCTCCTCCTTCTCCTCTTCCTCCTCTTCCTCCTCCTTTTCTCCTCCTCTTCCTCCTCCTCCTCCTTCTCCTCCTCCTCTTCCTCCTCCTCCTCCTTTTAAATAGTGTGTCCTTCAATACTTGGGTCCTGGTTGAGTTCAAGCTAAAAGACTTGGCTGTGGGGCTGGAGAGATGGCTCAGCAGTTGGGAGCACTGACTGATCCTCCAGAGGACCCAGGTTCAATTCCCAGCACCCACATGGCAGCTCTCAACTGTCTATAGCTCATACAGATATACATGCAGGCAAAACACCAATACACATAAAATAAAATAAATACTAATAAAAAAGACTTGGCCGGAAGCTTGCAACGTTCTTTTTCACCTTACCCAGACTCCTGGAGGTTTCATTGTTTTAATGGCATCTACTCACTTGCTGGGTGCATGGCAGATTCAGAATCCTCCTTGACCCCTCCAAGCCTCTGACACTGGAACCCGCTAAATCTATCCCTGAAATGGAGTTGGAATCCCTGGTCTCTACCCTCGTTCTCCACAAATCATTTCTTCCAGGAACTACCTAAGCTAACTTGCCCCTTTCTCTCTCATTTTATTTTCCGGTTTTGGAGAGTGAACCCAGGGCATCAAACATTCTAGGCGAGTTCTGTGCCACTGAGCTATAGCTACAGCCGAGTAACCCGTAACAAGTGACATCTCCCCTCTTCGGTAGCTCCAGGTAACAGTCAAGTCCTTCAATGTCGACACAAAGTGTTTCATACACTTGAAATGACTGAAGTAATATTGAAGTAACAGCATGGACCAAGAATGGAGGCTGAATTTGAACCTCAGTTCTACATTTTACACCTATGACCTCAGTGTTTACCTCCGTATGTCTCAGTTTTCTCATCTATAAAATGGGTACAATAGAAGCTATCTGGGTGGAGGTGTGCAAACAGTGAATGGGTATAATAGACACAGAATAACAGTACCTGGCACATACATTTCATATAATTATTCGCCATAACCTCCCGGCTTCTTCTTAGCCCCTCTCTCTGCAATGGCCATTCTGCATTAGGCAGGCCCTTACAAACATCTGTAGGACACATCCCCGACTCTGCCCCGGGTCCTCCTACGGCCTCTACACAGAACACTCTTGCCCAAATCCTCCTCTTTTCTTCTGCCCACCTTCCTCCTCTGCCTTGGTTTAACCATCTGTGTTTGGTTACCCTTTCCAGAACAGTGAGGCTGGCCTTGCTATGAAGTTTGCACAGCACCCATGTAAGTCCCCCAAATATCAGGGCGCTCCGTTGAATTTGCATGTCAGGTAAAGAATAGCCTGTTGTTATGGTATAATGTTCCATGCAGCATTTGAATTTCAGATAACCATTTTTATAACTATGTCATCTCACACAATATTTGGGGCATACTTATGAACGATGCATTCATTGTTTACCTGACATTTGAATTTAAGTGGACATCTTGCCCCTCCTTTCCAGCAACCAGTGAATCTTCTATTACCGCCCTTATCACAGTCAATGCATAGGACAAACGGCTCTTTATCCAGACAGGACATCAGCTCTGTAACTGATGTTCCATAACTAACACAGCATCCCTGTGTTAGACACAGCACCGAACACAGCAAGCATTGACAAACACTGAGTTGATCCATGTGGCTGCAACTCAGGCAACATCCGTTGGGATCCATTCTAAGTACAAGCAAAACGCTTGGAAAACAGTATTTTCAGCATGGGGCCTCACGCCCACGCCGCGAGATCCATGAGGCTTCAATTTACCTCCAGCATAAGATACTCCTCAGGATCAGCTTCCAAATGCCCCCACTATTCCACTCTGAAAAAGGACTTTTTACATCCACTTGGCTTGACCCTCGAGGCGAGTAATACTATCCTTCTACAGACGAGGAAATAGAGAGCAAGCAACGCCTTGCTGAGCATGACCATTCAACAGGAACGTTTGGCCACTACGGGTTTACTTTGTGCTCTTTCCAACTAGACCCGAGTTTCAGGATTCTTCTCCCCCCCACAGAAAGCTCTCCTGGGGAGACTTCTGATTTGTGACCCGCTTTCAGTGGGCTCGGTTGATTCCCCCACATTCGCCACCAACGGCCTGAGAGGAGCCAGAAAAGCAGGCACTTACTTGCCAGTTGAAAAGCCCTAGGTGATTCGCAGCTAACCCCGCGTCACAGGTGCTGCGCTCTGTAACTCCGTCAGGGTTACAGAGAACAGACACAGTGGCGAGAACCTAAATCCAGCCTCCTCTCTCCTTCGCTGCCCCATATCTAGGGGCAGAACTTGCACGTAGAATACAAAACCTTTTCAGCTGTCTCTGGAGTCAGTGAGGACCGCCAAGGGTGCACATTTCATGGCGCCTAACGACCTCATTCTTTGGCACGCGGCTGTGAAGTTCTGGCTGAGCTTATCTAGGTAGATGTCTTGCATCTGGAAATGATTACACGGTCAGGCCCTTTGCGGCCCAGGATCCCTTCTAAACTGTTAAGTCTCCGTCTCCCAAGGATTCAAGATAGTGAAGTACTCCAGCCTGGGTCAGGACGCGGGTGTGGACCCTGAGAAGGTGTTACATTCTCTCTCTCTGTCTCTCTCTGTCTCTCTGTGTCTCTGTCTCTCTGTCTCTGTCTCTCTGTCTCTCTGTCTCTCTCTCTGTCTCTCTCTGTCTCTCTCTGTCTCTCTGTGTCTCTGTCTCTCTGTCTCTCTCTCTCTCTCTGTCTCTCTCTGTCTCTGCCTCTGTCTCTCGTCTCTCTCTCTCTGTCTCTCTCTGTCTCTCTCTGTCTCTCTCTGTCTCTCTCTCTCTGTCTGTTCTCTCTCTGTCTGTCTCTCTCTGTCTCTGTCTCTCTGTCTCTCTCTCTGTCTCTCTGTCTCTCTGTCTCTGTCTCTCTCTGTCTCTCTCTGTCTCTCTCTGTCTCTCTCTGTCTCTCTGTCTCTGTCTGTTTGTCTCTCTGTCTCTGTCTCTCTGTCTCTGTCTCTCTCTGTCTCTGTCTGTCTGTCTGTCTCTCTCTCTCTCTCTGTCTCTGTCTCTCTCTGCTTCTCTCTCCCTCTCCACCCCTCCCCTCTCTCTCTCCCGCCTGCCCGCCCCACCTCCAGCTCTGCATTCCTTTGTTTCCCACCCGCCCTCCCCAGGGCGCTAGGCACAGCCTGGAAAGGCAGACGGTTAGAAGCTAATGGCCTAAAGCAGAACACGCTGTGAGCAATTGGACAGAAATGCCACCTGTGACATTACGTTCTTAACCGGCTACAGCCTTGGCTTATTTGGCTTGGGATGCGGAGTGTGGACCTGCTGGGCCACGATCGTTTGAGGCAGTTTTCCACGGTGCCGCATCACAAATACCTGGCTGGCTGGGCGGGCTCCCACGTACATACTTAGATGCGAGTAATATGTCAAAGCTCTGCTCCCCGAGACCGGAGGAATGAAATAAAATAGACGCAAATGAGTTCACGGTCCTTTCATGGATCTTTTTCCTGGCAGAATCCAGCCCGATCTTGGTGTGGAGCGCAGATGCAGACCGACCTGGGCGAGGGTCGACACAGAAGACGATCACGCCAGGCCAGACAACGTAACCAAGGACAGGGAGCGGCCCCGTCCCCTCCCTGCCCCCCAGGAACAGCCTTGCCCCCTTCCGGGGGCAGCTGGACCGCTCAGCCGACCGCCGCTCACCTGGGCCCCGGCCCTCGAGCTCTGGTACTCAGCGCGCGCAGCGCGCCAGGACCCGGGCTGCGGTTGCCAGGGTGACGCGAGACGCGCGCGGAGCCCGCAGCTGAAGGCGGGTGCGAGGCGAGAGTTGCAACGCCTCCTCCCGCTGCGCCTCGGCGGGGGCCACGCGTCGCCCGCACGCGAGGGGAGTGGCCCTGCCCGGGGGCCAGCGCGGCTCGGGGGCGGCCGGGGCTCAGCCAGTGAGAGGCGGGGGGCGTGGTGGAGGCAGCCGGCCCGGTACTTCAGGGCGGCGGGGCCGCCTGGCGCAGACGCTCCGGGCCGCCGCAGCCGGCGTTGTGGGCGCCAGAGCGGCTCCCGGCTGTAGCATGATGACCCCTTGCCCCGCCAGCCCCGCCAGCCCCGCCAGCCCCGCCGCGGGCGCCGGGGGAAGGGACGCGCATCAGGACCTCCGCGCCCCCGTGAAGAAGAGCAGGCGCCCGCGCCTCCGCAGGAAGGAGCCGCCGCGGCCGCGGAGCGCGTGTTCGCTCCCGGGAGACTCGGGCGTCTGCGACCTCTTCGAGTCCCCCGGCTCCAGCTCGGACGGCGCGGACAGCCCTGCGGCGGCGGCGGCGCGGGACTGCAGCTCGTTACTCCGCGCTGGCCCGGCCCTGACGGCGCTAGATCTCCAGACCTTCCGAGACTACGGCCAGAGCTGCTACGATTTCCGCAGGGCGCGGGAGAGCCTGTTCCACCCGCGGGAGTCGCTGGCGCGGCAGCCGCAGGTGAGGCGGTTGACAGCCAGGCCCGCCGGCCGCCGCGCCCCCCCGCAGGCTGAGCCCTCCCTCGCGGGTGCGCCTGCCCTTCCAGCGCACGTCCTTGCAGCCCGTCACCCGGCCATCACCCGGAGCAAAAGGGATCTCCGAGGACTGGGCCTCCGACCTCTCGCTTTAGAGGAGGAGCGGGGCGGGGGCGTGCGGAGCTGAAGTCTGCGGGAGCCGGGCTGGCGGGGTGGGGTGAGAAGTGTGATTATTAGAGTGCAGAGGTCCCTGGGTTAGAGCCCGAGCCCCTGGATTTATTTGCACATCCATCTGCAAGTGGACCTTTCCTCCACCCCTGCCGCGGTACCTCCGCGAGCCCAGGGGTCTGGGCCCCTAGACTCAGCCAGGCCCGCACTCCCGCGTGTTTCCGACTTCAGTGCCCTAGCCTTCCCTCCTGCCTCCCTTGGGGAAGCGACCTGGGCGATCTTTGCCCCTCGCTGCAGCACACGGCGCTCTCGCTCCCTCCCGGCAGGTGACGGCCGAGTCCCGCTGTAAGCTGCTCAGCTGGCTGCTGCCGGTCCACCGCCAGTTCGGCCTCTCATTCGAGTCGCTGTGCCTGACGGTGAACACTCTGGACCGCTTCCTCCTTACCACCCCGGTAGCTGCCGACTGCTTCCAGCTGCTCGGGGTCACCTGTCTGCTCATCGCTTGCAAGCAGGTACAGGCGTCCAGGGCGGGATGTGTTTGGAGCCAACCTCTTCTCCAGTCGTCATGGTTCAGGTTTGGGTGGCTGGACTCACCCAGACAAATGTTCGCAGATGCGCATCGTCATAGCCTTAGTTTCGTATATTTTCACCCAGAGTCACTAACCCTTTCAGACCTCTTAGACACAGGCTGTAGCCGGCCTCCCACCCAAAGCTTTGTGGCACTTCTACGCCCTTGAGAAACGTGCTTTTAAAATCTCTTTCAAGCGCAGGTGGATCTCTAGTGAGTTCAAGGCCAGTCAGCCTGGGATACAGAGCCGTGCCAGGACAGCTAAGACTACACAAAGAAACCCTGTCTCAAAAAACTCACTCACTTTCACACACACTCACAACACACACACACTCACACCACACACTCACATCACACTCACATCACACTCACAACACACTCACACACAACACACACAACACACTCACACACACACACTCACAACACACACTCACACACTCACAACACACACTCACTCACATACACAGCACACACACTCACAGCACACACACAACAACACAACACACACACTCACACACACACAGCACACACAACACACACACACTCACTCACACAACACACACACACTCACACTCACGCATGCACAGCACACACACACAACACACACACCACAACACACTCACTCACACAACACACACACACACACTCACGCATGCACAGCACACACACACTCACAACACACTCACTCACACATGCACAGCACACACACAACACACACTCACACACTTTTTAAAGTTGGGCTGTACTGGAAAGCAGCCTTGTGTAGTTTGAGTGGAACCCTGGGAGGACGCGAGGCTGGGAGGGATCTAAAGTCCAAATCCCAGTTTTCTCCCTGACTCAAGGCTGGGCGGCCCGGGCCCGCGGAAGCCTGCAGACTGGAACTAGCACTCTGTTGCAGGTAGAGGTACACCCACCTCGCGTGAAGCAGCTCCTGGCCCTGTGCGGCGGCGTTTTCTCCCGGCAGCAGCTGTGCAACCTCGAGTGCATCGTGTTACACAAGCTGCACTTCAGCTTGGGCGCGCCCACCATCAACTTCTTCCTGGAGCACTTCACTCACCTTCGAGTGGAGGCGGGGCAGGCTGAGGTCGTTGGAGCCTTGGAGGCTCAAACCCTGGCTCAGGGAGTGGCGGAGCTGAGCCTGGCCGACTACGCCTTCACCAACTACACCCCTTCCCTACTGGCCATCTGCTGCCTGGCCCTGGCTGATCCTCTGCAGCTCCCTCAGCCGCTGGACCTTCGCCTGGGAGAGCACCCCGAGGCCGCGCTGCAAGACTGCCTGGGCAAGCTGCAGCTGCTCGTGTCCATCAACAGGACCTCTCTGACGCACATGCTGCCTCCCCAGATCTGGGAGAAGTGCAGCCTGCCCCAGAGTTGGAAATAAAAAGCACAGCCTTGGGTTTCTTTTATCCCCTATGTCTTCAGGAGAGTGTGCAGTATTAATCCAAAGAGAAGCGCGGGACTCCTGCTTGTAAATAGTGTACAATAACGGAATCTATTTATTTGCAGTGCACCAAGGACAGGGTGACAGCCAGGGGGCTGCTGCTGTCAGGTTTGTCCTTTGCAGGTGACGCCAGGCAAGGGGTTGTGGATTTCAGAGTCTGTCCTTGGCTCCCAACATTTTTTCACTCCATAGTTAGCCGCTCCATGAAAACAATCCAGCAAGTTTTTATTTGCCACTGTCTCAGTAATGGGACAAGTCCCGGTTGCTCCTCTGTACCTTAACCCCCTCCAGTTCGGAGGCTGAGCCCCTCCCCCATGCCAGTGGCCCAAGGCGTGTGAGATGGAGTTAGAAGTCTTTGTAGTGTGTGTTGTCCAGATGGGCAGTGCCTGCTACTCATGCATCTGGGAAACTTTGGGGACCATGTAGGCTAGCAGTGGGCAAGACGAAAGACCGCGCCTGGTGCGCCCCAAGAGGCGTCGGAAAGTTTTGCATACCCTTCCAGCTGTTGCACCCTGGGCCATTTCCCCTGCAGTCACATGCATGGTTCAGTTCTACTGCTGCACCGGCCCAGGGTAACAATGGCGTGATAGTAATAAAGAAATATTCACTACTTGCAACGTATCCTGCGTATGTTTGACTTTTATTTCACTCAACAATGCTATCAGCCCACTTTCCAGACACTGGGACACAGGACTTAAGGCGATGTGGTCCAGAGTCTTACCTGAGCCACACTGCTAAGTTTTCCCTGTTCCTGCTTTTGGAAATTCTTCTAAAGTGCTCTTTCTGTGGGAGGCTCCTCGTTCTCCTGGGCTCTGCAAGGCAGCACTCCGTTTTGTCTTTTTGCTTCTGGCCTTGCTACAGGACTCAGCTTACAGATGGAGACTTGGTTGGGAAATGGGAAGCTTCCTGGGGTGCTGTCCTGCGGACTGTTGTCACACTCCCTCAGGCATTGCCATTTATCAGCTGTGGGCCCCACCACCTGCAGCAAATTCAACTTCCTCGAAGGCTACAGTGGACCTGGGTGGGGGGTGTTAAGCTTAAATGAGATTTTCTGTGTGTGTGTGGGGGGAGTGATTAAATGAGACTTTCTCTGTGTGCGTATGTGGGGGGGTGTGATTAAATGAATGGCCGTGGAACCAGGTTGCTGGGGACCACTTCTCATCGCTAACGACGGGACAAGTGCGTTCATCCTTAGGGCTGCTGTGTGAAATGATCACACACTCCAGTCCTGGCAGAGTCTCCGGGAAACAATAGTCTGCAGGAAACAGTAAATAAACTAGGGTGGGCATACGGTTGGTTGCATTGTGGGTTCTTTTTCTAAGTTTTTATTTGTATGATTGGAAGCTTAAGTTTTGGGTAAGAAATTCCACTTTGTACCTGTGCATTTAGAATAAGTCAGTGATGAATTTAGAGACTGCATTCCTGAACCACAGCCCTCTGGAAGTTGGGCCCCACCTCTCTGGATATGCTGAAGTGTCCAGAGCTCTCTCCCGTGGGAGGGAACAGCCACAATTTCATGATACAGGAGGGGTGAGGACCCAGCCTCCTGGTTAACTCTCAACCGCAGGGCACTTAGCTGAGGTGACAAGGAGGCCCCAGAGGTCTGACCCTCACGGAAAGCAGTGGCTTTGGGGTTGGTAGCATCATTGTCACTAGAGTCCAACCCCCCTCTGACATTTTCATGCTGTCTCCCTAAATTCTCCAGAACTAGGAAACAGAGCCAGGAATAGGTGATGGGAAATTTAGTAGAAAAGACGGCTTTAGAAAAAGAAAAGAAAACCCTAATTTATCTAAGCACTAGCCACCGGGCACACATAAAACCAACTCCTCTTCCCAACTCTGCCGAGGTGGGAGTCTGTTTTTCTTAAAGGCGAATCTGGTCTGGAAGGGTCTAATCCCCATCATGCATTCTCACACCGAAGCCAATGCTTCGTCCCCACCCCCACAACCCCACCGCCTCAGATGCACAGCTCAACTCAGCTCCTGTAAACACAGATGTTTTACAGTTTACTCCCCCTCCCACCACTGCTGGGCATATCTTGATTCTTTATTCAGCTAATGGGTGCAAATAAAAGCTAGAAAGGTAGGTAGATTCCTGTTTCTGATGCTTGTTTACGTTGAACTGATCTGGGTGATCCCGGGAAAAGGTCCCCTCACCCAAAGATCAAAGATGCCTGTTCTAAGATATGCCTCTTTCTAGTAGACTCAAATTCTGGAAGATGTTTCTTCCAGGGAGAGGGCTGACGAGATCAGGCGGAGGCCACCTGTAAAGAGGACAAACGGTAGGACAGCCAGCTAAGGCCACCAGGGTTCCAGGGGGTTTGGAAATGCCCACAGTAGGGGTTTTCAGGGACCCAAGTCAATGCCATTTTTTTCTCCTCCCCTCCCCTCCCCTCCCCCCCTCCTCTCTTCTTTTTTCCCCTGTGGGGCAGGCTTTAGCTCGGGTTGACCTATGAGCCAGTGTGTAGCCCAAGCTACTCTCAAACTCGCGGTAATCCCCCTGCCGCAGCACTGCCATTTTCCTTGATCCTTAAAAATATGTTTAGGCGCCTTCCCCGGGGAAGACGCAAGGGTCTGGTACAGAGCGGAGCTCTTGGCGGTGGGCAAGAGTGAGAGAGCAGCCTGTTGCTCGGGGTGGAGGGCAGTTTCTGTTACCTGGAGGCTGGCCTGGGAAGGCCCTCCAAAACCTGCCGGGAATTTTCTTAGTCCGCCCTTGGCAATTGTCACCCCTCATGTATTGTGTCTGGGGTGGTAAGAAAACTCCCTGCTGTTCATAAACTGGAAGGCTAGGGGCCGGTGGAGCCTGCCCGCCCTCCCTCCCCTCACCGCCCCCCCGCCACCCTCCCCGCCACCCTCCCCGCCACCTCCGCCTGGCACAGCCAGGATGTCGCGGCGCCAAAGGGCGCTGGCGGGCCGGGCCCGCGCGCGCGCTCGCTCGCTCGCAGCTCCCGGGGGAAGCCGGGTTGCCAGGTTGGTTAACGCCTCCGCCCGCCCGCAGATTGTCCCGGGCTGAAGGCGCCACCTCGGGCGCTCAGGCGCGAGCCGCCCCTCCCGCGTCCTCGAGTCCCTCCCTCGGCTCCTCGCACGCGCCCTCGCCCATCTCAGGCGCCAGCAGGTGCAGCAGCGCCGCGGTGGTCGCCGGCCCAGGATGCAGGCGTGCGAGGGCGGCGCAGCCGGGCGCCGGGCCTTCGACAGCATCTGCCCCAACAGGATGCTGGACCTGTCGCGGCGGCCCCTCGGCAAGCCCGGGAAGCCGGGCACCAAGGTGGGGGTGCTGTCTGCGGTCCTGGCCCTGGCGCAGCCTGCCAGCTGCGCGCCGCGGACGCTGACCTCAGCTCCCCGTTTCTGTGCCCGGCTAGCTCGTCCCTCCGTGGAAGTCCTTCTCGGGATGCGGCGGCGACAGCGCGGGGTCGGTGTACGAGGATCGCCCTGACTCGGAGCCTGCTGCGCTGCCAGGTGAGCCCGAGCCACCTGCACGACCCCTCCACCATCCATGCCGGGTGGGTGCGGCACACGGGGCCGCAGCCCCCCCCCCCCCCCGGGCTCCGAGGTCCTGGCAGGGAAGCTTAGCGTTCGCTGGGCGCGTGTCCCCCATCTCCCCACAGACCCTCTCCTCACCACCATAGACCTGCAGGACCTCGCAGACTGCACCTCGCTACTTGGCTGCGAAGCGCCGCTTAGTGGTGATTCTTCCGCCTCGCAGGTACTCTTGGGATTGGCCACTCACAGACCCGGCAGACAGCAAGCGGTGGGTTTATTTCCTCGAGGGTCTCGAGATGGACAGGGGGCACAGGCACATTGCGGGAAGCCAAGCACCCCAGACCCAACTTTCTCCTTCCTCCTGGTGTGTTCAGCGCCCCTTTGTCATCTACTGAACAAGGCAGTCCGGACTGGTGGGCTGCAGAACCACAGAAAACGGTCGCTTGTCACCACTTCGGGACCCTCAGGAACCATTTACATTTCGTGGGTGTCAAAGGAGTATCGAAGTCACAGGGGGGAAGGACGAAGGACTCAATAAAGAAGCGGGTGGAGCCCATTCTGCCTGCAGAAATGGACATTTGGCAGCTGGCTCCCAACATTCTAGCCCTTGCCGCCTTGGGGAGGAGAGATTGTCCCTCCTTTCACTCTCCCGCCCCCGGGCTAGCCCAGAGGTCGCTGCAACAGGTACAGGTGGTGCCCAGAAACAGACTCTTAAGACATGTCGGTGACCTTCAGGAACCGAAGGCAGTGACCACAACCCTGCAACGGCTGCTTAATTCTTTCTAGTTCTGGTGCTGAAATAAAGACAGGCAAGCCTGGGGCTCTTTTACCCGACCCAGAGTCTTCAATGTCCAACAGGGGCCGAGGTCATCTGTTCCCATTTTTTCCCCCATGAGGGAATCTGTTACTTTGAAAATAGGGTCAGAAAAAAGGTTAGCGTCTGGGTAAGTTTCTATTCCCCAAAATATATGGAAAGAAGGCTTTAGGGAGAACAACACGATTAACACAAAGATAAGAGTCAATCGTGGAATCGGTAGGCATTTCTGGTGGGCATCCCTTTCCCCTTTGTAACCGTGGCCTCCGGGGAAGCCCGACCATGAATGAAACAGGCATGGCCCTTGTCGCCTTGGGCAATTCTCCTCCAGGATTCCCCCTCAGAAGGAACAAGAAGCCACTCGTGGACTCTGCTCCTTTCCTCACTGGTGGGGGGGTGTCCACTAAGAGATTACGTAAATAGGAGACCATAGTTGACTTGAAATGTCCATCCCTTAAGAGAATAGAAAGATGCCCCCCCTTTTACCATTTCCTTCTCTCTCAGGCACCTGGGAACCCTGGTCAGGCATCATGGAGGTGTATCCCACCATAGGTGAAAAGCAAACTCCAACTTTCAAAGAGACAACAAACAAACAAACAAACAAACAAAACAACAACCTAACAACCACACACAAACAGACACACACAAAGACACACAGAGACACACACAGGCACAGAGACACACACACACAGACACACAGAGACACACACACATACACACATGCACACACACACACAGACACACACACAGAGATACATACACACACAGAGACACGCACACAGACACAGAGACACACACACACATACACACATGCACACACATACACACACATACACACACGCACACACACAGACACAGAGACACACACAGACACACACACAGACACAAACACACACACACAGAGACACACACACAGACACATACACATACACACACACATACACACACATACACACACGCACACACACAGAGACACACACACATATACACACGCACACACACAGACACAGAGACACACACAGACACACACACAGACACATACACACACACACAGAGACACACACGCACACACACACAGAGACACATACACACACAGAGACACAGACACATACACACACAGACACAGACACACACACACACATGCACACACGCACACACTCGCAAGTGCACAAGCACCACCATCACCACCACCATAGCTGCTACCGTCCTTTAAACAGATACCTTCCCATAGTGCCGCTGGCCACAGCCCTGCCCTCCCTTTTCCTTGATGGCTGAAGTGGCTGACACCTTAACCCTACACTTCGGAGGACTTGGTGTCCGTGCGGGTGTTAAAGGCAAGCTCTCTGCTCTTAGGGAGGTAAGGGTGGGGCGGTTTAAGATGGAGTTGCAGCTCCATGGGTGTGCAGAGCATATGGGTAGGAGCCAGCATGGCTACCTGTGTACCCACCTGTGAGGACGCCCAGCTTGGCTGGTGGGGGACGGGCTGCTGCGCCTGTGGTATTTGAGGCTTGCAGGAGCAGAGCTCACACTTGTTAGCCCACAGGAAACCCACTGTTGTGCTTGTGATCCAGAGTGCTTGCAGACCAGGACCCTCAAGGACATCTGTCTGTCTAGAAGTGTTGTCTGAAGCCCAGACTCAGTGGTGACTGGCTCCCACTGTTGCTTTGTTCTAGAACCACTCTTTGCAAACCGAAGAAGAATTCGACCTGCAGAATTTCAGAGACACCGTGGATGATCTCATTGCAGGCAAGGGCAGTCTCCTTGCAGTTAAATGACAGTAGGGACATCACCTACCAAAATCATGTACTTCAGATTCTGTCATATCACAGTCTGTCACTGGCCAGCCCTTCTTTAATCAAGGGGTTGGACTATCCCTAATTGAGGATACCCTCTCTCTGCAGTGAGGAAATTATGTCACTGTGATTTTCAGGCTATGTGTTTCTCAGCGTGGGTTCTGGGAATGAGGTGGGACAGAAGTTAAATGACAAGGGTCTAGAGAGGAACAGCACCCTGCATGGCTCCCAGGCCCCAGGAGGTTTGTCTGATTCCTTTCAGGTTAGCTCGGCAGGTGCATCTGAGCAACAGATGGAGAAGGACCGGGGTCGTAGGCTTTGCCTTATAAAGAAACCTCATACAAACCCAATGTCTGGCTGGCATGTGGCGTCTGTGCTAGGTGGGACAACGTGGAGGCAGCCAGCCCAGCTCTGCTCTCTCCCAGATTCACCCTTTGATGTCACCTCTCCTGACAGACGGTGACTTTCCCTTTTCCCCTTGCGACGTTTCGTCTTTCGGGTCCTGCCTCTCCCCATCGCTGGACCCGCCTGCCCTGGGGTCTCCGCAGCCACAGCCCCCGCCGCCCTGCGCTCCAGACCTGCCGCCCCTGCCAACTGAGCAGTACTGGAAGGAGGTGGCCGACCAGAACCAGAGGGCTCTGGGAACTGCTCTCATAGAGAATAACCAAGTGAGGACAGCGGTGGCAGGGATCCGGGTGGGGTGGGGTGGGGCTGCTCTGGAGCACGGTTGGGAGTTGTAAAGGCTGGGGTGTGCTAGGGTGACCCAGTGGTTCTGGCAGACAATTTTGTTCCAGTGACCCAAACTGGTTCTGAACTGGCTAAATGGAGCCGATCGCACCCCGCCAGGCTGTCTTCTCTTTCTTTTCTCTTTCCTTTTCTTCCTCATCCCCGTTCTTTTCTTTTCGAGTCAGGGTCTAACTCCCTATGTAGAGGAGGGAGGGTGACCTTGAACTCCTGACCCCCTAGTCCTAATCCAGGGCCTCGAGTATAAATACTCCAGCACACACAGCTCATTCCCAGCCCCCCTCTTTTTGTTGAACTACCATGTAGCGCCTTGCCGGATTCTCCTGCCTCGGTTTCCCCAGCGCTGGGATTACAGGTGTACACCACGTCTCTGAATCCCCACCAGACTGGTAACAGTACTAACAGTATTTACGGAGAGGTTCCCATGTGCCCAGCTCTGTGCTCATCTTCTCTCATTTAGTACAACACAGACGCCAGACAATCTCACTGGCCCCATTTTATAGATAAACAAACTGAGAATAGGGTGGCTGAACTTCAGAAGGAGAACCTAGATGGCCTGTTGGTTGTCCAAATCAGTACTCTTGACTACCACCAACAACGCACCAAAGTTTCTTTTCTTTTAAAAAATTATTTTTCATTTTACATGCCAACCCCAGTCCACCCCTCCTTCTCCCATTCCCAGCCCCCTCCCCATACCCCCACCCACCCCTCAGAGGGGGTAAGGCCCTCCTTGGGGAGTCAGCTAAGCTCCTCCCCCAGTGTCAAGGTCGAGCAAGGTATCCCAGCGTAGGGAATGGGCTCCGTTTTAAAGGTTTTATTTATTGTGCATACAATGTTCTGCCTGCATGTACGCTTGCGGGCCAGAAGAGGGCAGCAGATCTCATTACAGATGGTTGTGAGCCACCGTGTGGGTGCTGGGAATTGAACTCAGGTCCTTTGGAAAGGCAGTCAGTGCTCTTAACCTCTGAGCCATCTCTCCAGTCCAAGTACTTCGGTTTAAAAAAAAAAAAAAAAAAAAAAAAAAAAGTCAAATAATTGGCAACTGCCAGGCGAACAAGGGCCCGTGGGTCCTCGGTCCTGATGCTGTGTCGGGTTCTGAGTTTAATTCCTGAAGAGTGGGCCCAGCACTGTGGCCTCTCTGGCTGATGTGAGCTGTCCTACTACAGCTGCACGTGACGCTGACGCAGAAGCAGGAGGAGATCGCGTCGCTCAGGGAGAGGAACGTGCAGCTCAAAGAACTCGCGAGCCGGACTCGGCACCTGGCCTCCGTGCTGGACGTGAGTGGGCGGCCCGCGGGGCACCGGCACAGCTGCAGCGGTGCGCCTGAGCTGGGGGCCCGGGCTGTCCCTAGCGTGGCGCGCCTCCTGGCTCAGGGCTCTTGTCCTTTGCAGAAGCTGATGATCACGCAGTCCCCAGCGGAGCCCTTCCAGATCAAGGCGACGACGAAAAGGAGCCTGGAGGAGCTGTTCTGTGCTGCGGGGCAACAAGGGCAGGGGTGCTCGGAAGTGGACGCCATCCTCAGGGACATCTCCGAGCGCTGCGACGAAGCCTTGCGGAACCGCGACCCGAAGCGGCCCCGGCTGCAGCGAGAGCCCGGGAACTTGCACGGCGCCTTCCGAGGGCTGCGCACCCACTGCAGCGCCAGCTCGCTGAGCCTGAGTCACAGCGAGCTGGAGGAGGGCGGCTCCTTCAGCACGCCCATCCGCAGCCACGGCACCATCCGGACCCTCGCCTTCCCCCAAGGCAAAGCCTTCACCATCAGGACCGTCACAGGCGGTTACAAGTTCCGCTGGGTCCCCAGCTGAGCAGGGGGCGGTTCCCCTACAACACTGCCCGTAGCCAGAAGCAAGCGTCTGCAAGCCAGTGGGGAACAGCTGGAACTGTTTCCCACAGCTGGTTTCGAGAATTCCCTGCAAGTGAATGCCATTCTAAACTAATTCTATTTTTCAGGAACATTTTTGTTCCTGAAACGGTGATACCTGTGCACTGAAGAGGTCTGCCCCTAAGCACCGTCTGTTCCTTACCGCTTTGCGGTGAAACTGTGTTGTGTGTACACGAAAGCACACTGTTTGTTACAACACACACACCGCAGTCCAGCTCAGAGGTATTTGTTTTCCAGCGCTTTGGTTTTTCACTTGTTTGAGATAGGTGTCACATAGCCCAGGCTGGCCCTCAGACTTGCTGTTATGGTGACTTTGAACCCGGGTCCTCCTGGTCCCACCTCTTGAGCACTGGGATTACAGGCATTCAACGCCACACTTGTTTGATTTTACCTGTGTTTTAAAGTCGTGGAAAGCACCAGATTTGTAAGAAGGGAGAATAGGGCAAAGAAGTGATTTTCCCCCTACTAAAGGGTTTTTCCTGAACTCATCCCGTCCAGCCACTCAAGGATTCTGGGCCCAGGAGCCTGGTATCTAGATGAGAGTTTCAACATATCCTACTCAATTTCCCTGTCTTTGGAGTGCACCGTGTCACTACTGGAACATTTTATT
Organism: Cricetiscus sungorus; assembly: GCA_030556225.1. Classification (NCBI taxonomy): domain Eukaryota; kingdom Metazoa; phylum Chordata; class Mammalia; order Rodentia; family Cricetidae; genus Cricetiscus; species Cricetiscus sungorus. Next base: position 46,835 of record JANBXA010000173.1, on the reverse strand, counting down.
TCAGCTGAAAAAAAGAGAGCACAGGAAAAGGCTACACAATTAGGTAAATGCTGATGCAGAACACATACCAAACACATCTGTTAAGTAATCGCTCCCCGTACTTTGGTAAGATGTGTAACAGTTGGGCTGGAGAGATGGCTGGAAGTTTACAGGGCCTGCTGCTCTTACAGAGGGCTGGAGTTCAGTTCCCAGCATTCACTTAGATTGCTCCAGTCCCAGGGGATCTGACCCTCCCTCCCTCCCTCTCTCTCTCTCTCTCTCTCTCTCTCTCTCTCTCTCTCTCTCTCTCTCTGTCTCTCTCTCTCTCTCTCTCTCTCTCTCTCTCTCTGTCTCTCTCTCGCTCTCTCTCTCTGTCTCTCTCTCTCTCTCTGTCTCTCTCTCGCTCTCTCTCTCTCTCACTCTCTCTCTCTGTCTCTGTGTCTGTCTCTCTCTCTGTCTGTCTCTCTCTCTTACGCACACACACACACACACACACACACACAAGAAAATTCCCCTTTCCCTTTTGTAGGTACCTGAACACTTCTGGGACACAGCCACAACACATACACACAGAGACAGACATAAATAAATAAAATTATTTTTTAAAATTTAAATGGCAATGTCTCCATGCATTCAGTTTTATCAGTGCAAACAGAATGGCTGCAGCCAAACCGAACTTAGTTAAGAAGAAACGGTGTTTTGTTTGTTTGTTTTAACGTTAGTAATTTTTTTATTTTCTGTTCATTTGTGTTTTGCCTGCATGTATGTCTGTGTGAGGATGTTAGATGCCCTGGTACTGGAGTTATAGTTATGGTTGCCCTGTGGGTGCCGGGATTTGAACCCATGTCCTCTGGAAGAATAGTCAGTGCTCTTACCTGCCCAGACATCTCTCCAGCCCCAAAGGCTGTCGTTTTACACTACACAATCTGGGCCACTCACTGTGCTTGCTGCTCTCTGGCTGGATCTAAGCAAAGGTTAGTGAGCTCGGCTTTGAGCCTCCTCTCCCTTTAGTCTGTAGTTCCTTTCCCCACTTCGTTCTGAAATGACATGGTTAGCATCTGCCACGCGTGACTCTCGCCCTGAGGCCCTGCTCCCTGCGCTCAGCTTGGGCAAGCCTCAGACACAATGCACACAGAGCATAGCTGGCCTTCAGTCCGAGTGGGCGTACCGGGCAGCAGGTGGTCTGGCGAAGGCGGCAGGACCCGCTCCTCCGGTTTGTCCTGTGTCCTGTTATCTGTATTTAAACAGCCATTTAGAAACAAAAAATGGATAAAATAGACCACATTTCCTCATATTTTGTCTAACAAATGAACTGGAAAAGAGGGTTGTTCAAATTTCTGCCTCCCCCCTCCGCCCCCCAGGCTCAAATATATAGTTATCACAGACCAGGATCATAAAAATCAAAACAACAACAACGAAGCCAAAATGAAACAAATAAAACTCTTTAACCCTGTCACGATAAACAATAGCCTTCCACTCTCTGACTCTCACACTGAATTACCTTCAGTGACCACTAACTGTAAAATACATTTGTCCGGTTCATTTATATCTTGTGCCTAGATTTTAAATAATCATAGTGCTAGTGCCTCTCATTCTGTGGCTCTACAACACCATGCTAGTGACCAGCAGCTCTGCCTTCTGCTCTCTTTAGATAGATTCTATTATGTTAGAATTTATACAACACACTATGTGCTTGATCACATTCTCCCTTTTCCTCCCCCTAACCCCTTTCAGGTCCCTACCCCATCTTGACTTCCCACGTCCTCTTCTCTGTAACAATGCACCGTACCCTTCAGCCTTGAGGGGAACGCCCTCTTATGAACTAATGGCACAAAAGACCAACTTTGCATAAGTTCATAGTAGAGTCTAAAAACTAGATTCCTTCCTCTACCACATATACTGAAAATTGATGGGAACCTCTTTACCACAAGTTCAAAGAGAACAGTCAAAAACGGAATATATCATGTCTTTTCTGGGGAGAGGTACCCGCCAGCAAACACTTATTTCAGTGCTTTGAGGAAATGAGGAGGTGAGAAGGTCTTTCTTTGCTGGGGCTGCATGCATACAAGACAGGCTGGGAACATAAGCATCACATACTTATTTCTCACAGTTCAGGGCCTGAGCATCTGAAATAGAGGTGGTAGCTCCTGAGTTTCCTCTCATTGGTTTGCCGATCCCCATTTGTTGCTGGAAAAATCACGTGGTCGGGAGAGTTCAGGTCTGTTCTTACAGAGTTCTAACCCTGTCACTGATGTCACAGGTGTCTTTGGAATCTACCCCGCTCCCAAATACAATCACTTTGGGAGCTAGGGCTCATTAAACAGAGGAGTCTGGGGGAGACGCAGGTTCAGTTTATAGCAGATGGTGAGTTTTGGGGGGAGCAGGAGGGCGCTAGTGTAGATGAAGGTCAGGAAAGGTCACTGTAATAGATACCGTTTGAGGGCGTAGGGTATGGATCAGCTGGTAGAGAACTTGCCTGGCACGCACGAGGCCCGGGATTTGATCCCCTGCATCTACCAAAACAAACAAACAAGCAAAAAACAAAACAGGAGAATGTGAGCAGGCGGGAGGAAGCTTGAGCTTGAGCACGCGAGGGTTATGGGTGTGGGTGAAGTAGCCTAGGCAGAGGGAAGAGGACAAGGAACGCTCCGCGGGTCAGAGAGCTGCCCGGCGTGGTGGGCAATGAGGATGTTAGTGGGGCTAAGGCTGAGAGAACATGGGGGTAGGCACTGAGCGGAGGGCTAGTAGACCTTTCTAGATGTTGTGAAGACCTCATGATGTTGTGGATCATCCAGAATGACGTGGGAACCTGTCAGGGGTTTTCATTGAAGAGTCACGTGAGATCAGGTTAGCTTCATTTCCTCAAAGTGATGGACGTCAAACCCTTCCCTGCATGTAGGGAAGTACTTGCTGAGCTAGGACAAGGTTTCTCTGTGTGGCTTTGTAGATCAGGCTGGCCTCGAACTCACAGAGATCCACCTGCCTCTGCCTCCCGAGGACTGGGGTTAAAGGCGTGCGCCAACGCCCAGCTGACTCAACCATTCTTAAGAAGATGTGTATCCAACCTTTACTCAGATACCTGTTCAAACCTGTGTAGGTAACAACAATTTCCAATATTTACTTTTAAGTTGCACAGCCAGATACTAGGTAAATCAGATATGACAACTAATTGTGATTATTTGTGTACCGGAAAAAGAAATCCATAGACTTGCTCAGGGTTTATGTGAACAGCCAAGGAATTAGAAGCCGCCCTCAGTTATAGGATGTGGAAATTTCAATTATTTCTAGGACATTCCATGGTTGAAAGTAAATACAGATGAATACCTAGTTCTGTGAGAGGTAAGATTAGCTTTGAGCACTATTTTACATTGTGTGAAATAACACCCAGTTCTCCAGGCTTCAGAATTTGTAGAGCTTTTGTTTCTCCAAAATACAGATTCCTACTGCCACAGACACCTCCGGGGCTGCCCTCTACTCTGTCCTCTTCCAGCCACCCCCACCATAACCATCGGTCCCCACCAACAGCTGACTGAGCCGGGGGACGGCTCCATCAGATCCCTTGAGGCAAATTCACGTGGTACGCACTCATCTACTTAGAGCCTGCTACTCGAGGCTTTCGGCATACTCGCAGCTTTGGAATCACCCTCACCACTAATTTTAGAATATTCTTCTCCCCAAAGGCAACCCTACTGTTATTAGCAGCCACGTCTTTATTCCAGTCTCTTGGCTCTGGAAAGCCACTAGTGGATTTTCTGTCTCTACAGATTTGCGTGCTTTTAATGTGTAATAGAGATCATATCATACAATGTGTGGGCTTCTGTGGCTGACTCACTTCAAGTGCCATGATGTTTTCAAGCCCCATCCATGTTGTGACGGGCACGAGTGAGCACTTCTTACGTTTGCGTGTGTGTGTCTTCCCTTGTTTATGGGTACATGTGAGTGTGCATGTGTGTGTGGGTATATGTGAGTGTGCATGTGTGTGTGGACCCCATGTGAGTGTGCATGTGTGTGTGGGTACATGTGAATGTGCATGTGTGTGTGGGTATATGTGAGTGTGCATGTGTGTGTGGACCCCATGTGAGTGTGCATGTGTGTGTGGGTACATGTGAATGTGCATGTGTGTGTGGATACATGTGAGTGTGCATGTGTGTGTGGACCCCATGTGAGTGTGCATGTGTGTGTGGGTACATGTGAATGTGCATGTGTGTGTGGATACATGTGAGTGTGCATGTGTGTGTGGACGCCATGTGAGTGTGCATGTGTGTGTGGGTATTTGTATGTGAGTGTGCATGTGTGTGTGGACCCATGTGAGTGTGCATGTGTGTGTGGGTACATGTGAATGTGCATGTGTGTGTGGGTATATGTGAGTGTGCATGTGTGTGTGGACCCCATGTGAGTGTGCATGTGTGTGTGGGTACATGTGAATGTGCATGTGTGTGTGGATACATGTGAGTGTGCATGTGTGTGTGGCCCCATGTGAGTGTGCATGTGTGTGTGGGTACATGTGAATGTGCTGTGCATGTGTGTGTGGATACATGTGAGTGTGCATGTATGTGTGGCCCCATGTGAGTGTGCATCTGTGTGTGGGTACATGTGAGTGTGCATGTGTGTGTGGACCCCATGTGAGTGTGCATGTGTGTGTGGACGCCATGTGAGTGTGCATGTGTGTGTGTACCCCATGTGAGTGTGCATGTGTTGTGTGTGTGGGTACATGTGAGTGTGCATGTGTGTGTGGCCCCATGTGAGTGTGCATGTGTGTGTGGACCCCATGTGAGTGTGCATGTGTGTGTGGGTACATGTGAATGTGCATGTATGTGTGGATACATGTGAGTGTGCATGTGTGTGTGGCCCCATGTGAGTGTGCATGTGTGTGTGGCCCCATGTGAATGTGCATCTGTGTGTGGGTACATGTGAGTGTGGAGTGTGCATCTGTGTGTGGGTACATGTGAGTGTGCATGTGTGTTTGGGTACATGTGAGTGTGCTTGTGTGTGGGTACATGTGAGTGTGCATGTGTGTGTGGACCCCATGTGAGTGTGCATATGTGTGTGGATCCCATGTGAGTGTGCATGTGGATCCCATGTGAGTGTGCATGTGTGTGTGGGTACATGTGAATGTGCATGTGTGTGGACCCCATGTGAGTGTGCATGTGTGTGTGGGTACATGTGAGTGTGCATGTGTGTGGGTACATGTGAGTGTGCATGTGTGTGTGGACCCCATGTGAGTGTGCATATGTGTGTGGATCCCATGTGAGTGTGCATGTGGGTGTGGGTACATGTGAGTGTGCATGTGTGTGTGGGTACATGTGAGTGTGCATGTGTGTGGACCCCGTGTTGATGTTAGGCTTCTACCTCAGTAGCTCTCCACTTTAAACACTGAAGCAGTGTCTCGATTGACACAGAGTTTGCGATTCTCCTAGTCTAGCTAGCCAGCTCGCTGCAGAGGCCTCTGTCTTTGTCTCCTGACTGATGGTTTACAGGGGTTCATGCCTCCTGGCCTTTTCCTAAGTGTGGAGGATCTGTACTCCGGTTCTTGTGCTTGTGAGGTTGTCCAAAGGGCCTTCTGTTCAGCTCTATTTCTTTCTTTCTTTTTTTTTTTTATCACACCTAAAATTATTTTTATGGTTAAAATATTTTAGATTCTTGTCAAATGCTTTATTTTCTATGAGATAATGCTCATTTTTGTCTTTTGTGCTATTATTGTTACCTTGTCAGATCCCAGAGATTCTGAATGCAAGCCAAGCCAAGCCAATCAGAAATTCTATTCTATTCTATTTTTTTAGAAGGCTACACTGAGTGAGGACTGGGGCTGAGAGATTTGTAGCCATTTTGATGCATCTAAGATCCACAACTTGGTGACATAGAATGTTGGAGGTATGCACCATCTCGGAGCGGGATTGTGGTGCAGCGTTCAGGTAGTGGCCAGCACGAACAGAGCCCTGAAGCGGAGAGCTGTGTGTGCTTGAGGGAAGCAAGTGAGGTCCCCCATGTATATGCACAGTTGTTTGCGGGGTTGGATGATGGAGGCCAGGGCATGAGCAAGAAGTGACATACAGCCTCACTCCTTCCCCCTGGCAAAACGTAGGGGCTGTTTAGGGGCTGAGCGGCAGTGTTGGTGCTTGGATGAAATACTTGTTTTTCTTTTTTTCCCAATAAATTGAAAGCCCTAGGGAACAATCAATAGTAGCTCCTAGGTCCTGTTCATACCACAAGAGTAGCCAGTGCTGTAAAAGATGTCCTAGATACAGGGGATTGATTTCCAAGAGTCAGAGGCATCATGATATTAATTACAGCATTTGTATAGCTTAAAGCAAATTCGCTTTTCCTATTTTTGAAGGTTGTGTGTGTGTGTGTGTGTGTGTGTGTGTGTGTGTGTGTGTGTGTGTGTGTGCATGTGCATGTGCATGAGAGAAAGTTTGATTGATTGGTTGGTTGGTTGGTTAGTTGGTTGGTTGGTTGGTTGGTTGGTTGGTTGATTAAAAGGTATGTAATTTGGGGGACGCAGGGTTTCTCTGTGTAACAGCCCTACCCTGGCTGTCCTGGAACTGGATCTCTAGATCTTGAACTCTCAGAGATCTATCTGCCTCCCAAGTGCTGGGATTAAAGGCGTTTGCCACTATGTCAAGCAAAATGTGTGTAATTTTTAAATAGTAATCTTGAATTCACAGGAACATTGAGTGGAGATCACAGACAAAGCATCCCCACGTGTCTCTTGATTCAGGCATGCAAACCTCTTCTGTCACCTACGTCCCCACCATAGGGACACAGTTGCTGCAATTGACACACCATTGCTATCATCACAACTTTCCAGCTTCCTTTGGGGTGTCTCTCAGCACCATGTGTGGGTTTGGCTAGATGAATTCTGATGTATCCTTCTACCAGCAGAGTTTCACAGTGGTTTCTGAGCCCCGAAAAAGCTTTTGTAGCCACGTAATTTCCCTTTCCCTTTAATCTTAGGCGACCTGTTTTTTCACTGTCTTCAGAGCTGCACATGTTCCACAACTTCATAAAATGAAATCATACAGAATAGCCTTGTCAAGTCAGTTTCTTTCATTTCATAATATGCATTTATGTCTCTTTCATGACTTTTTATAGAGCTATAGCTTATTTACACATGTACACAGTTTAATCACTCACCTGCTGACAGACATCTTGGTAGCTTCTAAATGTTGGCAACTATGAATCCAGCCATGAAAGATTTGTGTGGAAGTTTTTGTGGATGTGTAATGAGTTTCATGAGAGTGACCCCATAGACTCACATAGTAACTTGGTCCCCAGTGGTGGCTCTCTCTGGGAAGGATTAGGAGGTGTGGCCTTCTTGGAAGCAGTGTATCATTTTGGGCAGGCTTTGAGTTTTCAGACGCTCTCCCATCCCTAGTTCGCTCTGTCTGCCTCCTGCTTGTTGATTAGGGTACTGCTCCAGCACCAGGCCTGCCTAAGTGCTCTCTGCCTGGCTGGCCATGGGCTCTAGCCCTTTACAACCGTGAACCCAAATTAAATGCTCTCTTCTAAGTTGCCTTGTCAGGATGTTCTGTGACCAAGAAAATAACTAAGAGGGTGTGTCTTTTAGGTGATTCTAAATTGAACCAATCTGACAGTGAAAATTAACCAGTGTGATGATCTATGAGCAAAAAGAAATACCATAACGTGTGCTCCAGGGTTGGAGAGTGTGGGGAGGAGAGAGGAGGGGGAGAAGTCATGTGCCAACCTTATTTTTATGGGGCTTTTTAATTTCTCCTGTAGCCCAGGCTGGCCGCAGTGTCTCTGTGTAGCCCCAGACGACCTTGAACTTGTGACTCTCCTGTGTCCACTCCCAAGCTCTTGGATTGTAAACATTCCCACAATAGCCGAGTCATGTGTGCTAGGGAAGCCCTCAGCCAACTGAGCTGCCAAACCCAACTCTAGGTCGTTTTCTGATATAGATAGGTTCATATACAGTCTAGGCTGGCCTGGAACTCACTATGTGGTCAAGCATGACCCGCCTTCTCCTCTTGTAACTGTTTAACTATCAACACCCAGTTTACCAAAGTTTCAGATGAATTCGAAGTTATTCCATGGATAAAGAGAGTAACTACATCAAAAAAAAGTTTATGTAGTTAAGGAAAAAAACTTTCTTAACATCTAAAAACTCCATTTATAATAGGAAGTTGACATTTGCTTCTGAGCTTAGTGTGTGGAAGATTCCTTACGTAGGAAGTATTTGGGGCTTATTTTGTGTGTCAACTTGACACAAGCTAGAGTCAAGTCAGAGAAGGAGCCTCAGTTAGGAAATGCCTCCACGAGATCCTGAGATCCAGCTGTGAGGCATTTCCTCAATTAGCGATCAGTGGGGGAGAGCCCCGCCCATGGGGGGTGGGGCCATCCCTGGATTAGTGGTTCTGGGTTCTATAAGAAAGCAGGCTGAGCAAACCCTCCATGGTCTCTGCGTCAGCTCCTGCCTCCAGGTTCCTGCCCTGCTTGAGTTCCTGTGCTGACTCCTTCAGTGACAAACTGCAAGGCTGAAGTGTGAGACAAATAAACGTTTTCCTCTCTAATTTGACTTTTGGTCATGGTGTTCCATCACAGCAATGGAAACCCTGACTAAGACAGGGCTCATAAGTCCTGACCTGTACTGAAGAGCTAGTGACAGCTGACAGCCAGCACTGAAAACACCTGAATGCCATGTGTGTGTTTGTGCATGCGTGTTACATAGTCATATATGTATTATACATGCGTACACTCGATGTACATAAGACACAGAGTGGAGAAAGAATCACCTCTTAGAAGTTGTCCCCAGGCCGCTACGCACAGGCTGCGGCACACACACTTTCATAGACACACTTGAAGGATAACAATTTTTTTAGAAAGACCTAATACATTTGCATTATTAGATTGCTGTGAGCTCATAGGGGATGAAATGTTAAGGTTTGGGTGTGAGATGCCCTCCTCAGCTCACATGTTTAAACGTTTGTTTTCCACAGTGTTTCTATGTTGGGACACTGTAAAACTATTCAGCATTCAAACAAACAAACCAACAAAAACCCACAACCTCTCAGGACAGTTATGAGGCCCTCTGAAGATGAATTGGGCATAATCCTAGGAGGCCACCTGTGAGCTGTGGGATTGGGGCATATCATTTAATCTGTGACTCTTGCCTAATTGGGCCATGCAGACATTAAGAAGCCCAGTCTCACAGGCCTTCTGCATGTCTGTGTGGTAATGAGCCCAGGTGCACACTCATGGTAGCTAAGGCACACCTATGTCTAGTTCACTAACAGTTTTAAAGTGCATGTATTCATTCCCTCTTTTGAGTACACAGGTGCTTGGTGGCATCTTCATTCCTTCTCTGCGAGCAGATAGCTTTGGGTGCTTGGAACTCTGCTCGTGTGTGTTGTTCCCTCAGTAATCACTGAGTGTTTGTCACCATTTAATTCTTACTTTCATGTATTTGCTGCTAGGGCATCAGAAAATAGTACTGGGAAGTGTGAAAGCATTCAAACTCCTTTCTTCTGGTAAAGGTTTGAATAGATATATTTATCCTAAATGGAACATTACATAATGGAAACGTACCAAAACACCCATAGACTCTCAGAAATTATGTTTCAGTTAAAGAATATAAATATATATATCTGAGGTTATGGCTTAATGGGAAAATGCTTGATGTGCAAGTGTGGGGACCAAGTTCAGATCCCCAGTTCATATAAAACCAGCAACAGTGGCATTCATGTGTAACCCAGTGGGTGGAGCTCAGTGGGCGGAGACAGACAGATTCTGGAGAATGCTACCCAACCTGCCTAGCCAAGATGGTGAGCTCCAGTTTCAGGGGAAAATTCTGTCTCAAAAGTAAGACAAAACAAAAAACAAAAAAAACAAAAAAACAAAACAAAGCAAAAAAACCCAAAAAGGTGGGGAATAATTTAAGACACCTGATTTCAACCTCTCACTTCCACATGCACACTCATGGGCATATGCATTCACCCATACGTACATACCAACACACACACACACACACACACACACACACACACACACCCCACCACCACCACCGCCGCCGCCAGATAAAGAAATTTCCATGCTAAAATCATAAAAACCAAAGGAGCTTTTAGCAATCAAGAAGCAGGCAAATTCCCGATTGCATGAGTAAGAAGGAAAAACCGTGTACGCGTGCTCGAATGTGTGGGAGCACACGTGTGCACACGTGCGGCCATGTAGTGGATCCTTGAGGTGAAGTCGGGAAGCCTTCCTTGATGTTTGCCCGTCTTATTCATCTTACTTAACCAGACCTTACCAGGTGGTGGGAACCGTCCAGACAGTCTAGCTAGCCAGCTCGTCCACATCCTGTCTGTGCTGTTTGGGGGCTGGAATTACAGATCACTGTCATGCCTACTTGGCACCTACACGGGCTCCTTCTGCTTGTACAACAAGTGTTTTACCTGCTGAGCCATCTTCCCCGCCTGAGGACAACTTACTTAACCAATACAATGTGGACGAGTATTTCAACAAATCCTCACTGAATCACTAATGTTTTCTGTAGCTATTGTTTACCAAAAGGGAAGGAAATGCTGGGAAATAAAGGCATTTCTTCCAAAATCCAACCATTTGCACCTTTAGAATGGTGATACAGTTTTGAGTTGTGTAATCTAAGATAAATATTGAAAGCTGAGGATTTAAAAGAGGACAGTAAACAAAGAATTGAGAAATTGGAATGAAAATTATTTAGCTTTAAGGCAAAACTTAAAAATGGCTTTATACCCCAGAGCCTTTGTCTTACCCTGTCATTCTCAGTCACTAAACATCTTCTCTTTGCTTCTTGTCTCAATACTCCCAAAGGAAAATTAGTCTTTTCTGGTGCTGGGAATCAATCCCGGGGCCTTGCCAAGTGCTCTGTCATGCAGCCAGATCCCTAACGTTCACTGTCTCCTCCGTGCGTGCCCTGTTTGAATAGATGTGTATGTATGTGTGAGTTTGTTGTTTGCTTTTGTTTTTTAAACGGGAGTGTGTGGCATCTAAAAGGCAGAGAGAGGAGGTGGTGTCTATGGCCCCTGTGTTTATAAACTTCTGAAGGAAGAGGCAGGCGGGCTACTGTTAACCTCTCTAATGTGCTACTGTTTCCTACTCCCATGAAGAGGAATTTAAGGGCTGCCTTCCTCTCTTCTCCTCTGGTAAAGCAGGTCCTTACCTATAATGTTACTGAAAAGTAAACACGATCGTGTTGCAATTATAACCCACTTGCTAACTTGTCCTGCATGGAAAAATGCTAACCCAGGACTTCTGTGTTTACACAGGTATGTGTGCTTACGGGGGCAGTCGAATTGGCAGTGAGTCCTTTAAGAGTGATGATCGGATACCGCGTGAGGCAGTTGAGGGGCAAATTTTCAGCACTATAGTGTGCATCAGGCTTTAGGAATTTCAACAGTGATGCTAAGCACACAAGTATCCATTAATGCACTGGATACATGTATCCAAATGACTGTCTAAAACTCAGGTCTGTTGTGAAAATCAGGCTTCTCCGATGGTGTAAACATTTTTTCTCCTTTTGAGGCAGGATCTCTCAAGTTATCTAGGCCGATCTTAAACTCTTTATGTATCTTGGCTGGCCTCAAACTTGCTGTGCTCCTGTCTCTGACTCCTAAGGGCTGGGATTACCGGTGTGAGCTGGGTAAATTTAGCTTCTTGAGCAGTGAGATAATTGCTTGAATCATATCTTTCCATGGTCGGTGAGAAAACATCCCAGTTCCCTTACACCTTGCTCAGCTCAGGCTGAGTCCAGGGGTCGGTGTGATAAAAACAACGTCTTTAGTTAGATGTTTTTCTCTTTCCCTTTCTATTTTTCCTTTTATTGCCTCCTCCCTCCTTCCCTGCTTCCCTTCATTCCTACATCAGGCAACAGAATAAAGGGTGTTTTAAAATGCTCCAATCAATAACCAAAAGCCTATCTTCTTATATATTATCCTAAAAAGAAAGTTTATACCATTATTTTTCTAGAAAAATCAGGTCATCAAATAAATTGGAGCCATCACACACACACACACACACACACACACACACACACACACACACACACACAGAGAGAGAGAGAGAGAGAGACAGAGAGACAGAGAGACAGAGAGATAGAGAGACAGAGAGACAGAGAGAGATGCAGAGATTTTAAAAAACATTTTTAATATTCTGCCACTGATGCAGACAGGGTCAGATTCTAGTCTGATGCCATAAATTACGTAAGAGTGTTTAGTAGGTGGCCTTCAATATGAGTGCTCAGAGGCAGAGACAGATGAGCTCAAGGCCAGTTTGGTCTACAGAGTAAGTTCCAGGGCAGCTAGAGTTACACAGGGAAACTGTCTTGAAACAAAACAGCAAAACAAACATGCTCAATACAGTATCTGATAATAGCATTTAAAATTTTAGATTGTTTTTGTTTTTTTGAGACTGGGTTTCTCTGCGTGTTGTTCCTGGCTGCCTTGAAACTCTATAGACCAGGCTGAACTCAAGCTCACAGAAATCCACCTGCCCCAAAAAGTTGAGATTCCTTAAAGAAAATAATTTGTTAGTAAAATTCTCCCTCCGGAGTTAATGGTGGGCTGGAGGGTGTGGCTCAGTGGTGGGCGTGTGTTGAGCACATGTTGGTGGCTGGAGGGTGTGGCTCAGTGGTGGGCGGGTGTTGAGTACTTGTTGGTGGCTGGAGGGTGTGGCTCAGTGGTGGGCGTGTGTTGAGCACATGTTGGTGGCTGGAGGGTGTGGCTCAGTGGTGGGCGTGTGTTGAACTCGTGTTGGTGGCTGGAGGGTGTGGCTCAGTGGTGGGCGTGTGTTGAGTACTTGTTGGTGGGTGGAGGGTGTGGCTCAGTGGTGGGCGTGTGTTGAGTACTTGGTGGCTGGAGGGTGTGGCTCAGTGGTGGGCGTGTGTTGAGTATTTGTTGGTGGGTGGAGGGTGTGGCTCAGTGGTGGGCGTGTGTTGAGCGCGCGTGTGTTGAGCATGTGTGAGGCTTTGGCTTTGATTCCCAGCACACAACTCCCAACAAGGAGTCAACGTGTGCAGTCACTACACGCAAATCACAGTGCAAAATAAGCAGCCAAGATGATCAAAAGCATCAGTGTACATAGATGTGTATATATTTCATTTTAAGAACCTGGAAGAGTCCTAAAAGTCCCGTATAAAGTATTATATGGACCCAACTGCTTCCTGAGCTAACAGCACTACCTTCAGGGAAGAGGTGTGCTCATCTGGGTTCACTCCAAATGCATCCTCATCGGATAAGAACCCGAGGAACAGCTGAATAGTGACGACATTTGTTTTCATTGCCACGACAATGTCTGTCACCTCTCAGCCTGGCTGTATTCCTTGCAGCAGACCAGCCTCTGAGCCTTCAGTTTTAGAAGGATGATATTGAAAAAACAAATCTGGTTACAAATGAAATGCATACAACCCCTAATTTGTTTTAGAACACCACACTCGGAAAGTCAGGTGTAATAATGAGATCTCTTTGTCACCCAGCGATTTGTCAGCTGTCTTCCGTGCTTATTCTCATTCCGTAAGGACCTTTCCTATCGTTCCCCATCATCATGAGAATTACTCACTTCTGAACCCAAGGATGAACATCCCAGGAACAGGGCAGGCTGGGTTAAATAACCAGGGGGTGGAGGAGGGGAGGGGCCCTGTAAGGGAGCTGTGTGGCCCTCCGTGCCCTGGCCTCTACCTAGGTGCCTCTGATCACTTGACATGCAGATGACATGATCTGAGATGTGCTACGGGTATGGAGGGAATAGGGATTTGAGGGCCTCAAACAAAAAGTTATGAACTATGTCCATACTCTTTTATTGGTCACATGTAGGAATGATGTATTAGGATGCTCATATATGCTCATTTTCACCTATTTTAATTTTCTTACTACAAAATTTAAAATTATATTGATATGCCTCACTTTTTTCTTGCCTCCAAACCATCATATTTTATATTAAAAGGATGAAAAGATCAGGCTACAATCTTTGGGAATGTCTTAATTTTCCACATAAGGTGATATATAACTTAAAACAAAAATCAAGGAGAATTTTTTTCTCAAGCATCACCTACTTCATTAATAATAATAAGAAAAATATAAGTGAAATATTTTTCATCAGAAATTATAGAGTATTAATATTATTATTATTTTTGTGTATGCTTTGTGTATAATGTATGTGATATGTATGATGTGTTTGTGATGTGCATATGATGTGTGTGTATGATGGGACATGTGTTGAGTATGTGTGGGTATGTATATATATGTGTTTATGTCGTGTGTGTGTTACAAGCAGTTTTCCCACCAGCCTGTCAGCTGTGTCAGCCCCAAATAACACACAGAGACGCAGTGTTAGATATAAAGCTGTTGGCCCATTACTAGCATTTCTTATTGGCTAGCTCTGTCTTAAACATTAACCCATTTCTATCAATCTAAGTGTTTCCACGTGGTCTCATTTTACCGGAGAGAGGGTCTGAATCTTCTTCTCTCTCAAGTCTCTACATGTTGACTGTCCTCACTGCATCTCCTAGAGCCCTCCCATCACGTGTGTGTGTGTGTGTGTGTGTGTGTGTGTGTGAGACGGGTGTGTATGATTTGTATGTACATGTATGTGTGGATGCTGGACCGCACCATGTGGGGTCAGAAGAGAAATTTCAGGAGTTGATTCTTCCCTCCACTGTGAGTTCTGGGAGCCAAACTGGTGTCCAGTGTTGCAGGGGCAGGTGCTTTGACCCACTGAGCCATCCACCAGGCCACTTTTGTTCTCTGGATATGTTAATTATAATGATAAGAGATACAACTGAATAAAAATAATTGTCATAAATACTTCAGCCATTGATTTTTGAGACGAGGTTTCTCTGTGTAACAGTTCAGCTCTCCTAGAACTCCCTCCATGGAATAGGCTGACCTTGAACTCACAGATCCATCTCCCTCTACCTCCTGAGTGCTGGGATTAAAGGCGTGAGCCACCACTGCCTGGTGTACTTACTTAACTTTTAAAAATTAAAAATCACACCATTTCCCCTTTCTGTCTCTCCCTTCAATCTCTCCTATGCACACTCAGCTTGTTCTCCTCCTGAAGTTAAGAGCTCTTTTTGCTATATTCACACATGTAAAGCTCACATATGTAAGTATGTAAACACTCATCCTGTTTAGTACTGCTTGTGTGTACTAGGGGCTCACCATTTGGAGACGGGAAGCTCATTCACGGGAAGTTCTAGGTGTTCTAGGAGACACAATCTCAATATATTTCCTGTTCCTCCGACTCTCAGAATCTTTCTGTTCCTTCTTCAACAATGTTTCCTGAACCTTAGGTGCAATAGTATTGGAGATGTATTATCATTTGGGGCCGGGTACCCCATGTCTGTTTGTTCTCTTCATTTTAGCTAGCTGAGGGTCTCTCTCTCTCTCTCTCTCTCTCTCTCTCTCTCTCTCTCTCTCTCTCTCTCTCTCTCTCTCTTGTTTTTGTTTTGTTTTGTTTTGAGATGAAGTCTCTCTGTAGCTTTGGAGCCTGGCCTGGAACTTGCTCTGTAGATTAGGCTGGTCTTGAACTCACAGAGAACCACCTGTTTCTGCCTCCTGAGTGCTGGGATTAAAGGCCTGCGCCACCGCCTTGCCTTGCTCTAGCTGTGTTTTTCTATAATGATCCTCATCTATTGCAAAAAAGAGTTTCTTTGATGAGGCGTGGGAACTGCACATGTGCAGAGTGCAGCTTTAGTAAAGAGGTGGCCACAGGTTCTCCTCTAGGGTCCATGACCAGCCAGAACAGACGGCTTGGCTTCCAGTACCAAGTGTGAATGTCCTCCCTTCCTCCCTCCCTCCCTCCCTCCCTTCCTTTCTTCCTTCTTTTGTTGTTGTATCTGTTTTGTTTTTTTGAGACAGGGCTTCCCTGTGTAGTGATGGCTGTCCTGTAACTCACTCTGTGGACCAGGCAGGCCTTGAACTCAGAGATTTGCCTCTTCTGCCTCCAGAATATTTCTTAAATGCTTTCTTAAAAGATTAAATTTGTAGAAGATAAAAAATATGGAGGGGAAGAATAAATTAAAAAGAATAAAATGTCAGGAAGTAATGGGAACCTCTTTTGCAACTCAGAAAATATAATGGATATTATTCAACTCATCTTTTAGCCCCTGAGATTCATACCAGGCTCCGTGGTTATTCCTCTTTCCATGTATCCTCATGACATACAATCTCATCACACTTGCTTTCTAGAGATGAGGAAAGGGCCTGAACTCAGACAGGAACAGGAAACACTAGTGTTGGAAGTGTCCTGAACTCCAGTGTATGGTACCAAGCTATAAAGTCAGAAGTGAGATAGTAAAGCTATCAGTTTCGCTGATGTCTAAGTGAACTGTGGTAACTTTGTACATTTGCAATAACAGGATGTGAAGGAGAAATCAGCAGTTAAGGGAAGGAATTCCATCAATTCCATCATTGCTCGAGTGTGATGGCTAGCTTTAGCTGACCCCTGGGAAGAGAGTCTTTGTGAGGAGTGGTTTACAACAGTGAGGGCTGTGGGAGGTTATTTTAGTTCACTCGGGAAGACAGCCCCGTGTGGAACACACCACTCTGTGCTTAGCACCCTGAGCCGCAGGAAAGAGGAGGAGTGGGCATAGCACACGGGTGGGGCAGGTGAGTGTGCAAATGTTCACTTCTCCCTGCTCTTGACCGAAGGAAGGCGTGGTGTCACCTGCTTTGCCACAGTGACAAACTGTAACTTGGAGTTATAAGCTAAAACACACCCCTCCCCTCTAAATTGCTTTTTATCAGGGCATTTTATGTCAGGAACAGAAATGAAACTAAGTTAAACAATGAACAAGACGTGGTAATCTCTGAAATGTGTCCCATGTAAGCTGGACATCACACACGGACACATTTTCAACTTGAAGGAAGATCACAACCCGGAGAAAGGCAGGTCTCTGTCCAGAACGGTGCTGGATGCCGACTGCTCTACAGTCTGTGGGTGGTCGGTTTACCGAAGTGAGTCCGTATACCCAGGGCTGCCCAATGACTGGTTCTGACCTGCTGCTTCTGGTTCTTTGATGCCCCTGAGAGGGACGAGAAAGGCATCTGATAGCCAACAGTAAACTGAAACAACACATAAATGGCACTGGAAATTCTAACCTATGTTGATGGGATGATACAGTCAAAACTATTTTTTAATGAGACTTTAGGATCACCCCTATATAATAAATAGCTAAAGGCATTGCTCTAACGTCTGTTAGAGGGACTAACTATATCATGGCATGCAGAGTTAAATGTTCTCCCTTGGAGCTTTGGTGGGCCAAAAGGACAGGATTATGAAGAAGACTGTCTTTGAACCTCAGAGGGGACGCATTGCACACTAGGCTCTCTGTGCACAGCTCTCTGTGAGTCTTGAAGCTTCCTAGTACAGTTATGGAAACAGAGGCCAAATCAATAAGCAGCGTTTGGCACAGTTAGTAGACACTCTCCCGGAATTCTTCTGCTTTGCTGGTGTTTAATGATGGAATGCCACGTGTGTGCAGAGTTCAGGGCACTGCAGGAGGACTACTTGGCGCTGTTGCCTGCTAGCCCCTCCCTTTTCCCACACACCTTACTGGGTGGATGTGGCCATTTCTTAGAACCCATTTGCAGCTGGCCTTGAATTTTCTGCTCCACAGTTAAGGGTGACCTTGAACCAGCAGACCTGTTGCCTCTAAGGTCAAGCTGCTTGGATCACAGGTTTGCGTGGCCATGCTCAACTGCAGCAAGCCATCGTGAAGGCTGCAGTAGCTTGGAACAAAGAGCAGCGTGGCTTCCGCTTGTCGTGAAGGCCGTGGTCTCTCCTCGGAGCGCGCCCTCTTCCAGGGCGTCTGTGTGGAGCCCCGGCCATGCCTCACCCCTGCGGGACTTGGAGGGCATGGTTGAGTTAATGGACATGCGATGCTTATGGTGTTTGCTGTTTTGTCTCTGACTCATGAGTCTGTGTCTCCTGTTAGCACACATGAAACAGCATTAGGGTAATTAATTAATTAGGGACATCACATCTCAGAACCCAAAATGTCTATTTAAAGTGTCAGTGGTCCCTGGAAAACTTGGAAAAAGAATGTACAAGAAAGAGTGAATAGTCATAGTATATGTAAGAAAAGCCAAGCATGGCTTTCTAAATCAGTCACATTTTACATAAATCTAAACAAACTCAAATTGCCCCTCAGCTCTCTGCCCAATACTGAGAATAATCCTCAGTATCAGCGTCATCTCTTGGAGATGCTCTGTCCCCTACATGTCAAGCTCTGAAAATCAGTGTCTTACTGGCTCTTCGTTACTATTCCAGTTTTTTTTTTTTTGGGAGGGGGTCTTTGTTTTATGACCAAAACATGCTAAAGGTAACGGACTGTGACCCCAGACACTTCCTAGGCATGCCTCTTGGTGGTGTCAGTCGATCTGGCATTGTGAAGCTAGCTTTTCTGGGTGGGGGGCATTTGTCATTTGTGCCCTGTGACTGAACAGATGTAGAAAGCACAGTAGCTAGCACTCCCTCTGTCTTACCAATCTGTCAGTGACCGGACCCCACGTCAAGGGCATAGGGGCCCTGTTCTTTCATCACGGCTCCATTTTATTTCTCCAGATCTATTCTAACTTATAGCACCCAGGGGGCACTGACCACAACCAAGCTTGGATCTGGTGGACAAACCAGATCCCATTTGCAATTGGGGATGTGTCACTATCCATATTGGGGATTTCTTTTTATTTTCTACAGGAGCTCACTACGTAGGCCTGACTGATCTGGAACTTTCTACGTAGGCTAGGCTGCTCTCAAACTTAGAGATCTGCCTGTCTCTGCCTCCCTAACTAGAGTCAAATAGATTTTCAAGCCTAGACCATTGTGGAGCCAGCTTTTCTCCTGGGGGTGGGGGGGGGGAGGGAGGGCGTGGTGTGAAAGGGGGGCAAATTAACCTGATTTTATCTATTATATTAATACAGTGTTGCACCCTATTTAATATTTGCGCCACATCACCTTGAAACTGTGAGGAGTCTCTGGAAAGTACTCTATACATGAACCACTCTAAAGAGAAAAACACACATAAACACTTTGTCAGAGGAGGAGTGATCTGATCTATGTTTTACCAGCTAGACAAACCAGGGAGCTTGGGAGGTACAATGCTGGCCATGCAGTCTTGGAAGATGTGGGTCCCACCTCCAGCACTCACATACAAAGCAGGCATCGGCTGTTTCGTAACCCCAGCCCTGAGGAGGCCTGGACAGGAGCATCCGGAGCCTCACTGGCCAATAATCGGCCTAAACACCCAAGAGCCCGGGGCTCAGTGAGACCAGACTCAAGGTGGTTAGTTCCTGAGAAACGCCATGGACACACACACACACACACACACACACACACATACTATACACACATACACACACCACCCATCACACACATACACACATACACCACACACACACACACACAGTCACACACACCACATACACATCACACACACACATACTCACATACACACATCACACACACACACATGCACATACACACATCACACACACACACACTCACATACACACATCACACACACACACACACGCACATACGCACACCACACACACACACACACCACCCATCACACACACCACACACACACACCACACACACCCATCACACACACACACATACGCACATACGCACACACACACACACACACACACCACCCATCACACACACATACACACTCACACACACCATACACCCTTCACACACATGTACATACCACACACACCCATCTCTCTCTCTCACACACACACACATGCATACCACACACACACATACACGCACACCACACACACACACATACACCACACACCACACACCCACATACACACTCACACACACACATACTATACACACACAGACACCACACACACACACACACATACCCACATACACCACACATACAATACACATACCACACACACACACCCATCAAAAACACTCACACACATACACACACCACACACACACACACATACTATACACACATACACACACACATACACACATATACCACACATACTATACACACACCACACACATACACCACACACACACACACATGCACACACACACTCACACCTTACCTAGCATTCATCAGTAATTTTTCAGTGTGTGTGGTGTGTGTGGGTCCACATGTTCTTGGGTGTGTGTGTGGTGTGTGTATAGTATGTGTGTGTGTGTGGTGTCTGTGTGTGTATAGTATGTGTGTGGTGTGTGTGTGTGTGTGTGTGTGTGTGTAGTGTGTGTGTGTATACTATGTGTGGTGTCTGTGTTGTCTGTGTCTGTGTGTGTGTCTGTGTGTCTGTGTGTGTGTATGTGTGGTGTGTGTGTGTGTGTGGTTTCTGTGTGTGTGGTGTCTGTGTGTGTATAGTATGTGTGGTGTGTGTGTGTGGTGTCTGTGTGTGTGTAGTATGTGTGGGGGTGTGTGTGGTGTCTGTGTGTGGTGTCTGTGTGTGTGTGGTGTCTGTGTGTGTGTGTGTGGTGTCTGTGTGTGTGTGTGTTGTCTGTGTGTGTATAGTATGTGGTGTCTGTGTGTGTCTGTGTGTGTGTGTGTGTGTGTGTGGTGTCTGTGTGTGTCTGTGTGTGTGTGTGTGTGGTGTCTGTGTGTGTCTGTGTGTGTGTGTGTGTGTGGTGTCTCTGTGTGTCTGTGTGTGTGTGTGTGTGTGTGTGTGTGTGTGTGTGTGTGAAGTTGTGTTACAGAACACCCTCTCTGCAGCAAGCTTTGCAAGTTTTAAGCTCAGCTGGTGGTTGCATTTTGAGCTTTGCTCTTCTGGGGGGCACTGGCCTCAGAGGGGCTTGATTTCCTTCTTCCCAAGCTGCAGCCCCAGCGCCTTCCCCACCGTTCCCAGCCACCCTAGAGACTCCTCCGGGACCCCACCCCACCCCCAGCTCAGCTCCCCGGGCCCGCCTGCAGGGCGCGTGCCAAACAGACCGTTCACAGCGAGCCCCAACCGTCCCTTTTGTCCGGTAGGCACGGGCCAGGCTGGCGGGAGCTGGGGGCGGGAGGCGCGCGTGTGGGGCGGGAGGCGAGCCCGCCGGCGCGGGACCAGCTTGGCGGGGCTGGCGGGATTGGCGGCGGTTGGAGTTGGGGATGGGAAGCTCTCTGGGTTGCGTTTGTGGGAAAACAGTTTAACACAGCAGAAAAAGCACAACTGATAATATAACGATTTGACGTAGGGAGATGCATGGGTCCCAAGCGCTCGTATGCACGTACGCACCGTGAGTGTGGAAATGCTTTGGGCAAAGTCTTGGCCAAGCTTCGTGGGAAGGAAGAGGTTGGGAGCCAGAGGAAGGGATTTGCAGACGTTTACGTTATGCGGAACCAAAGTGTAATGCTATGGCTGAGAAAAGATGCGCATTTGGGAAGCTCGGCTATCCTCTGGCTGACCCAGCGACTGCAGATTTGAGAGTCAAGTAAAACGTGGATATTTGTGTTGAAAGTGGCTGCTCAAGCCTGGGAGCCGAGGCAGGAGGATTGCGGAGAATTAGAGGCCAGCCTGGACCATTATACCAAGACCCTGTCTCAACAAAGCCAAATTTCCTCACCGATCTCTCCTGTCAGCTCCTTACTCTGATTCTTTGAATTGGCCTCTTCTTAATAGCGTTTGAATCACGCACATCCTAACATTCCCACCCTGGGAAAATACAGCCACGTAATGCTTGAATCAGATATTACCAATTAAACGTTTAAACATTTCTCTAGAGACCCCCCCCACAATTTCCCTCTAAAACCAGAATACCATAGTTTTTTTTTTTTTTAAATCAATCACGATTAAACTATTTTAAAACAATGACATTTAGAAGCTGGGTGTGGGGTGCCTCTCTTTAATCCCAGCACTCTAGAGGCAGAGTCTCTACCGGCCAATTATTTGGTACACGTTCAGTGTGGGTTTGCCTGTCCTCATTAAATTGAGATTGTACCTTTTGAGCAGGAATACTTCAGAACGGAGGCTATACCCCATCAGTTACATTATACCAGTAGATCTTTTTAAAGTGATTTTAGATTATGTGATTCAAGTGTTGTCTGACAGATTTATTCAGTGAGACATTGCCTTCTTTTTGGAGGGCGAATATCTTCACACACACTAAATCAAGCCCTTTGGACATCTGAGTATAATAGTATTACTGTGGTATTAAGTGGTAAACTATTTCCATCTTTCTGATATTAACTGTAGTCTGAATATTCATATTCTATTGTATAACTTTTCTGGGGGCAGGGGTACTGGGGATTGAACCTTAAAGATGCTGGTTTAATGTTCTACCATTAGGCTATAATCTCCAGCCCCTAAATGCACAGTAATATTTTAAAGGAAGACACTTGGATAATATTTCCCTGCTTCACACAAGAAAGAAAAGGGTGTGTGTGTGTAACTGTGGAATGAGTGTCTAAATGTACTTTCAGATTGTGACAGATACCTGCTCTGTAAGCAAATAATTCACTGTTCTTATCCTTGGATTAAAAAAAAATCAACCCAATTTACACGGATCTGTGGGCTCCTTGTTTTTTTAAAAATGACTCCCTTGTTCCTACAAAATGGGTAAATGTAAAAATATTACAAACAGAATAGAGCAGATTAAAAAAATAACTTTTTCAATATATTGCTAACTTCGGTTGACATTTTCAAGCCCCATCACCTGAATTAACAATCTACCTGACTGATGCAATGATGGTCCCACTTTCAGTCTTAATGTTTGCGGAAAGGATTTACTGGGACTTGGAATGACTAAGCATTTGAATACACTGCAGGAGAAGTAGAATTCTTGTGGGGAGGAGGTTTTAATACAGGCATTTCCGGTCAATCTTATTTGAGGGTTAGGTTAGGTGCACATTTTCAATCTTTGGGGTTTGGAGGTGGGGGCTGGGTTGCTGTGAAGCCAGTTATTTCTTGTTTTAAAAGCATTCGAGTGAATTGTCAAAAGTACAAAAGTGGATTTATTGGCTTTTGTTTAAACCATCGACACATTTGAACACCTGTGTGATGCTTATGAATCTCCTACCCCCAGAATGCACAGACCAACGCAGCAGAATGAAACGCAATCGGAGGTGAATCTGAGATGAGGTTAGGGAGGCTGCTAGACCTCAGGTTTCTCCAGGTTGGCCTCCGACCATACGGCACAGCTTGCTTCTCTGGCAGCTCAGATGGGCAGCCCAGGCCGCCAGCCGGGCTGGCTCCTCGTCAGTGCTCTGCAGTCCCCCAGGCCCTGCAGCAATCCCACTGTTAATTCGGTCACTTTGTCTCACCGGGCTCCCAGGAAGTAGCTCACAGACCCAGCCAGGGAGCCGGGCCGTTCCCAAAGCGGGCAGTGCCGGTGGCGCTGCACGGACTCGCGCGCGTCTCCCCGGCCCCGGCGGCCCTCTGCGTCCCCTTGGGCTTGGAGAGAGAGGGGCCGGTAGGGTTAGACAGGGATTAGCGTCCGTTAGGAGCCAACGTCTCCGTCTCTGAAAAGCGATTGGGGCGAACTCCAAACCCCGCGGCTGTACCGCGCCCGCGCCCGCTGCGGTGGAGGCGCGCTCGGCCCGGGGTCAGCCCGCCGCTGCTGGCGGCAATGCTTGGCGCTGCGGCGCGCGCCCTCGGGCGCTCGGTGCGGGGCCAGGGTAGGAGGGGCACCCCGCTTCCCACGCGGGGACCCCCGAGGCTTGACGTCGTCGGCGCGCGGGAGAAGGAGGGGTTCCCGCTTTGGTCGCCGCCCCGCGCGCCTTTTAAAGGGCGCCCTGCGGAAGGTGCTGCGGGAGCGGCGGGAGGCGTGGGGTGCAGAGGTGGCGCGGGACGCTCCGTGGGCCTGGGGGGAGAAGCGGCGGGGCGAGGCTCTCGCGGACTGGGAAGCCAGACTGCAGACCCCGCGCTCATCTGCAGAGGGGGCGCAAATGCCGCGCACGGCCGCCCGGGACCCGGACCGCGGAGGGGACGCCGCTGCGCGTGAGTACCACCCTTTTCTTTCTTGGCCCTACAAAGCCTCTGAAGGGGCTTTAATGTTTGCAATACCCGCTTAGGACCACGACATGCCACGAGCTTCTAGAGCCTAGTTTAAATGTTGAGCTGTGTGACATTTATGCTCTGGAGGTGCCCGGTCGCTTTAGAAGGAGTGGGTGAATGTAGCCTGGCAAGTTCAGGATCCAGAAAGATATTCCCCCGCCCCTGATGACTTTCCTAAAGAATTTTCTCCCTTCGTATTAATCTGTTTTCAAAGGAGAACGTCATGCAGGTGCTACCAACGACCTGAAGCAGCAGCGAGGTCAAGGTCCCCTAAGGTGAGTGCTGGGCGCTGGACCTTCTTCATCCTGACCTTGAGGAAAGGAATCCTTCCAAAGAAGCACTTGCGGGAAATTGGCGTGGCCTGAAAACGGGAGAACCAAAACCCTTTAACTCCACAATCTACTTAAGAGCTACTAAGAGGCACATCCTCACCACTGGTGGGAGCCGCTTGACCGGGTTGGTCGGCGGCGTTCCCTAGTTTCTGTCTCCACAGAGGATGAAGCGCGGGCGCGTCAGGCAGGCAGTGCATTTAGCTGGCTGTTAGACTTGAACCCAACAGTTGCTAGCTGCACTACCCTCTGCTACGCTCGGAAGCACGCGAAGACGTGGAAACGGTGCCATCTGGTGGATCAGGAGGTGTACTCGCGGCAGCCACTAAATGCTGGACCCAGTGTTCTGCCCTGCAAAGCCCCGACCCAAAGACTTGTAGTCTCTCTCTCTCTCTTTTTTTTTTAAAAAGTGTTCTTTTGAGAATTATTCTTATTATCGTATATATATTTCCATGCAAGTATATCTGTGCACCAATTGCGTGCCTGACGGCTGTGGAGTAAAGCTGGAGATTCAGACGGCTGTAGGCCCAGCTGTTGGAGCTGAGAACCCAACGTGGGCCCCTCTGGAAGAGCAGCCAGGGCTTTCCACCGCCATCTCTCCAGCTCCTGCCCGCACTTTCTTCAATCCATGAAAAAGCTAAAGGTCCACATGACTCACCTCTCTATTACCATTTCTCATGCTGCTCCTTGTGTAGTTCTAATTTCACCATCTGAATATTTTCTAGACAATTTATATATTTTTCTATATTCAAGCAATAACACTCAATATGAATACACAGCTAAACTTTACCAATGCAGAGGCTAATGTCACCTATACCAGGAAAGAAATAGCATTTAAGAGCCCCTATGTTCTTTAAACGTTTTAATATTGATCTACCATGCACATTTCTTCAGTTATATTTCCTGCCCAGATTATTTTTATTTTCTAGATACTTTACTGCTTAATCAATTGAACGTTTGTTAATTATTTTTTACTATAATATCTTCATTTAAAATTTAATTTGGAGAGCCTAAGTATAAGAATTCACAGATCTTACCTTAGTGGCACACACCTTTAATTCCATCACTTGGAGGCAGAAGCCTTGGATCTGTGAGTTCGAGGCCAGCCTCGTCTACAGCCAGGGATACACAGAAAAATCCTGTCTGAAAAAAAATTTTTTTTAAAAAGGGTTCTTAAAAGTTACATGCGTATAGTTTGGAAATATAAACTTTATTTCTTATAGTTTAGGAGAAATGAAACAAGGTTTCTCTATAAATTCTCTCCAGTGTGGCTACTAAGATTAGGCCCAGCTGGTAAGGCCTAACCCCAGAATTCAGGTGGTGGAAGAGCGTCAGCTCCCCAGGTTATCCTTTCTCTGCATCCCTGCCTCCACACTCCAGCAGTTCCCAGCCTTCCCCTGACTTCCTCGGTGAAGTCAGCACTGGCCAGAATCAGGTAGGCAGTGTGCTGTTAGCTGGCTGCTTTGGGTGAAGTCAGCAGCCACACCCGCCCTGCCATTTGCTTCTGGATACATCCCTCGTGTTAATGAGGGCGCTGGCCCACTCGCCCGTGTGCGAGGGGCTGGCAGTGTATTGTTAGCTGGTTGAGTATGTGAATGGCACCAGCTGGCATGCAGCTGCTATCCTATTGCACATACAGTCAACACGAGAATGCGGTCACATTTAAAATCCACGTGTTTGCTTTGCCGTGCGGAAGGGCACGGTTTATGATAACAATTTTTATTATTCTTATCGCACAGTGGAAAGATTTATAATAAAATGCTTCCACATTCTGTGGGAGGCCATCTGACTTTCGGAGCGGAAGACACTCTCAGCACTCTTCCTCGCCCTCTTTCTCACATTCTTTCTGCTCCCTTTCTATGATAGTCCCCAGGCGTGTAGGACATATATGTGGGCTCATATATTATGTTTATTGTACATATGTATGCCATAGAAATGTCCCTTAGGGATGGGTACTCAGCAGTCATTTCTTCTCAGTACTTTGATCTATCATGTTTTTGTCTTAAAAAAAAAAGTTAAATTTGAGCATTTTTTAAGGTACTGACCTGTCAATAAAAATAAAATCTGCTAAATTTAGAAGGCTTTTCTTTTCCTTTCTTTTTAAATTGAAGAGCAAGTTGCGACCACCCCGTCTGCACTCAATAATCATGCGTGTATTTGGGGTGCAGTGCTGGGGATGTAACACAGAGCCCTGTACAACGTCTGCACTCAATAATCATGCGTGTATTTGGGGTGCAGTGCTGGGGATGTAACACAGAGCCCTGTACAAGCACACGGGTTCAAAGCTGTGCTTTAGTTCTGTATGACTGAGATGGGAGAAAGGAGGAAGGGAATGGGGTGAAATCAATGTAAGGAGATGAGAACCTCGAGTAAGGAGAAAAGCGAAGAAGGAGAAAAAGGCCAGGAGGGCAAACTACACCTGTGATCCCAGCGATCCCTAGGCAGGAGATGGCAGGAGGGACAGGAGTCTAAGGGCAGCCTCGGCTCATAACTGATGGTTTGAGGCCAGTCTGGGTTTTATGAGACTCCCATTTGATAGACAGACAGACGAAAGGAAACAAACACCCCCCATCCACAGAACAGCTTTAAAGACTCACCCGCCTTCCACAGTGCAGGGGAGACTGGCTGTTGTCAAGGTCTCGGGTTGGCTTAGGCAACCAGACCTGGGGACACTTGAGGGAAGAAGCTTTTATTTTGAAGAGAAATGGTGACATCAAATCACACCCTGAGACAGTCAAGGTCACTCTCTGTCCAGCCTGCGTGCTGCTGGCCGGCCCGCTCAGTTCTGTCCACATGCCAATGAGAGCGTGTGCAAATGCCTTGAGCTTTTGGTGCTCTGGGAAGTCAGGAGTTGGAAAGCAACACTGGGAGGCAGGAGCCCCGGTCAAATTGTCCCAGAGACCCGGAATTTAGATTGCTTATGGGCTGCTGGGGTGAATTACAAAGGCAGGCAGACTTCAGTGCAGGTTAAGTCTAGCTGCTTCCCTGGTGAGGATGACGTTTGACAGAGTTTGTTCCATCTGTCCTCCACAGGAAAGGGGACTGATGTTGAGAGTAGTTGGGGACCCGCCAGAAGTCATGCAGCTGGTGAGATGTGTCCAGATTTGCTGGCACACAAGTCTGGCGTTCCCAAGGCTATCCCTGCAAGACTCGTTACAGCACTTCCACCTGGTCCAGAGAGCTCACCAACCACATCAGTAGCCATGGGGCTGGAAATATGCTCCGAAGCAGAAGGCAGTGTCACAGGGAATGTGTTTGTTTCTCTGAGATGGGAGTAGAGTGTGGTGGCATTACTGAACTCACCACAAAGATATCTTCCCCTGCCTTCACAGGGTCTAAACAGGATCAGCCATCCTCCTTTGCCAAACTGTAAATGGATGCATCCCCACACACAAACGTCAGTCTTCAATGTAATTCAACGCAATGACAATGCAGTTCACAGGGTAGGAATTCATCTTCAGCAACGGGCCAGGCCACTTTGCTCTTTACAAGGCTGACAACACAAAGATCCTGGCTATGGGAGAAAACGGACAAACATCTCTGCACGAGGCCCAGGTTTTAGAATTTGAGGACTACAGGGCTGCAATCACCACCTGCACTGGAGTTTTGACTCTCTGAAGGTGGTGTTTGTGGTTTTGAGTATCAGACTGACACAGCATTAGATTCTCTCCAAATGGCTAATGTAGTCATTAGCAGCCAAAACTGGCCTGTAAGAAATCAGGCGAAATGATCACCTACTTGTGTCCTTTTTCCTATACTTGGCAGATTTTACTCAAAATTAAAGCTAACCTCAATTCTAACAATCTAATTTCGTAATTTAAATTGATTCTGGAAGAATCACACAGAGCTGCTGGAAATGATGCTGTTTTCAAATCACTTAGAAGCAACAATTTGGCCAGATTCAATAAAACATTTAAACCTATATTAAAGAAACAGCCAATAAAAAACCTGTGTGTGAAACAAAGACTTCAGGTTAAGGATTTGAAAGTCTGCACTTTGGAGAGTGCGGGTGGCTGAAATCTTTAATCCCAGCACTCAGGAGGCAGAGGCAGGCGGATCTCTGAGTTCGAGGCCAGCCTGGTCTACAGAGTGAGTTCCAGGATAAACAGAGCCACACAGAGAAACCCTGTCTCAAAGAAAACAAAAAAAGCATTTTATATTTTGCAACATTGGTTTTATCTTTTATTGCATCTGTGTAGCCACTTACAGTTAGTTACTATAAAATGTCACCCATAGTGTTCTTCAGTTGACATTAGGCATTGGTTTTCCCATAAGGGCCAACCCTAGAGAAAGTTACAACAGGAAACGGAAGCATAGTGGTCACTGAACACTAGATTGTCCCTTTGGGTCAGATGAAGTAATACACCTCATCATGAATCTTTGGCTTCCCCCCTCCTTTTATTTTATTTTTTTACTCTTTGGATAAAGAGTCCACTATTTTGTGGACATCCATTGCAATTGAGTAGTGGGATGGCCTTAAAAAATTTTTCAGTCCCATATCCGTCAGAGCCTAACAGGAGAGCAACCCTCCAGGGCCATTCTTCCGTCCGGTTGTGCTGGACTGACCGTGACGTTTTTATAGGTCCTCTTTCTTCTTAAGAATCATTTGCCCAACCATTTGTGACACATGAGGTCTGATGGCTTCCAGGGGCTCCTCTGGCCGCCAGAACTTCACAACTTGTCCTTCAGGGTTGACCAGATACTTCCAAAAGTTCCACATTGGTTCCTTCTTGGAAGAATCTAAAATTTTCAGAATATGTTGTCATTATTTTTATTTTGGTCAAGGTTTTCGGTTTCATTACATCTGCATGTGTGACAACATCATAACCAGGCTCCAGGACTGTCACACTACGAAGAACAAAATAGAACAGGCACAGAGAGCTGAGCTCAAGGCGCCAGTAGGGGACGCCAGTATTCTCGGCTTTATAGAAGACTGCACTGAAACCAAGTTATGTATTTTAGATTTGTTTATCTAAACACTTCCTTTTTTGTTTTGCTTTGTAGCCTAAGATGGACTTGAACTTGTGACCCTTCTGACTCAGCCTCTTGGATCCTGGCATTAACAGGTGGGTGAATGCTACCAGGCCCAGCAAAACCTAGCAAGTTTAACATTTAGTTCTCAATGTTTGTGTAGCACGGGCTGACTTGAAATTCACTATACAGCCTAGCCTAACGTTGAACTCACTATGAAACCAAATCTAACCCTGAACTCCTAAAGCCCCAAGCCTCCACCCTCCTAGCACTGGGGTTAGGCGGTTTGTGGCAATCCCCAGTCTGCTTTTGGTAACATTTTAAAATATAAAATATAAAGTTCTTTGGTAATAGGAAGGTACAAATTGATTTTTCATATTTAATGAAATAATGTGTAAACATTGCTATTGATTATATAGCTGAAAATGGCAAGGGACTTGAAATGATCACTTTGAGAAATTATGACATTCTTTTGCTAAATCTTTATGTAATAAATGTGGATTGTTTTATTCATGTCATTTTGGATCTGTGTCTGTAATATTGATGAGTATGAGAAAAAGATACAGTAAGAGCTTGGAGTGAGCACTAGGCTTGCAGAGGGTGGGGTTTCACTCCCAGCAACCACATGGCGGCTCACACCCGTGTGACTCCAGGTTTAGGTGATCTGATGCCCTCTTTTGGCTTCCTTGGGCACCAGACACACATGTACAAATACATACTTGCAGGGAAAACACTCATATATGTAAATACAAATGTCTATCACGGGAAAGACACAGTAACTAAAACCAAAATCAGCCCTTACTCTTTGCCTGGTTCAGGGTTCAAATGGATTAAATAAGTTCAGTGCTCCCCGGCAACCCCAAGAGATGGGCATAACTATCGCCAACATTTTGTTTCTGAGAAAAATGGAGGGCCTGGACTTGAGAAGCCAGGCAGAGCTGCCATCGGCACCTCCTTCCTGGACCAGTGGACTTGACCTCTGGATCCTCCTACCCTCTCTGTCTAGGCTCAGTGCAAGCTCACACACGTCTGCTGACCTTTTGGTTCTGTGAGGTGAGCTGGGGTTCACGTTATTTGTTTGACAGAGTCCTGGTTAGATTATACTCAGACGCTTCACTCCAGGGCCCCTGCTCTGCCTTTCTGCAGTAAGCCCCAGGAAGAAAGCCACAGGTTCCTGTTCACTGTGCTACTCGCGCTTTAAATAGATGACTATGGCTAGCTTAATTATAGAGGAAGCCTCACACCACCGACTTCCGAAAATAAGCATGCTATTTTGCTTTGAATTTCAGCAAAACCCCAGTAAAACGACAGGTCAGCGTTGAGGATGATGTCTCAGATAAAAAGAGCACCATGAAACCAAACGTAAAGATATGCTCAGCTAATGGTGCTCTGCCACAGAAACCCACAAAGCTTTAGTCGGGTGGGGTTACTGCCCAAATGCTAGGTAGATGATGGGAGAGCTGAAGACCTAGGGAAAGCCCTTGGCGTGGCCTCGTCCCACATGCGCCCTTCAACATGAACGTCATAAGGGGTAAAAGCATATCAGCACACAATTCTTTGCCATCTAAGACGTCAACACGCTGCTTTCAGAGATGCATAACTTCTAGAAAGTTGCAAGAATGAGGCTCTGGATGTTTGACAATTTTATGAAGTTTTCCCCAGTAAAAATATTTTAAATGAAATAGGAACTATGGTCCTGACTATCTATCTGTCTTTTTCTATCACATGTAGGTAAAATGTATGAAACAAGAAGGAACGAACATTGAGGGAGGGGTAGATATTTACCAACAAGAAATCTAAACGCAGGTTCTGCTTCGGGCCCTAAGATTTTAATCTTCTGGAAGATGGGGAATGTGACTCCGTAGTTTTTTCTTGCAAAAGATTCTACCTCCGTGCTGGACCTGGGCTCCGATTCTCCAAACTGATTGCACGGGAAAGCCAGGACGTTGAAGTGGTAGGGCCCGAACTCCTTGTGCAGCTCCTTGAGCGTCAAGTAACTTTTGTCGGTGTACCGGCAGTCACTAGCCACGTTTACAACTAGGGAAGCCTCCCGGAAAAAGAAAAAAACCCACCGGAAAGAGAAGCAGAAGATTAAAAAAAAAAAAAAAATCCTTCAGGCAGTTAAAATCCTAAACAACCTCTGATTCCGTATTTTTAAACAGGTCCAACCTTATTAAAAACCATAACCCAGATGAATGGGCTGGGACGCTACACTTAGATTACGTAGATTGCGTAACTAACGCTTTTCTTAGCGGATCTCACCATCGCCACAGAGCATCGTTTAGATCACAGCATCAAGTCCGCACGAAAGTGAAAGCAGCTTTGGAGAAGAACAGCCGCCTTGTGGGTTGGACGTTAAAGTCTCTTAGAACTCTGCTAACTAAAGGGACAGCTAGCGGCACTGCATCGAGCCCTGCTCTACCGTGAGAAGAAGAGTCAAGGCCGAGGAACAACAGAAGTAAAACTCGCAAGACTTACTTTGCCTTTGAACTTCTCCAGAGACACGATCTTTCCTTTGGCATCCTTCACTTCAAAGGAATAGAAGCTGTCGATTCTCGGTTTCAGGGATCTTAATTGCAGGAGGAAAAGCATCACGGTGCACAGAACCATAGACAGCAACACGGCAAACACCTTTGCTCTGGAGCCGGAACATTTCAGAGGGTTTGCAGCGAAGGGCTCCATTTTGGATGACTCCCGAGTCTCAGCGGGCTGGAATTCAGGGAGGGGCTGAAACTTGAAACCCGCGCGGCCCACGGGGAGCCGGAAGCGCTCACGGTCCCTTGGGCTGCTAAGCGACCGAAGACCCTTCCCAGAAGAATCAAACGAAATCAGAAACGCGGCAAAGTTTCGATATATTTATACGTGGTTGCAGTTTAACCATTTTTGGCTAGAAAAATTGGTATGGTCTCGCGGATCCTTACCCCGCCCCTGTCTAAGTAAGCATTTCACCAGCAGGTGGCGCTCTTGCAACTTGGAAATGGGCGCTTAATCCAGCTCAGCATCCCGAGTGTTCACCCAGCAAAGGGCTGGCTGGAGAGGACCCAGTAACACCCAGGAATAGTTTAGAGGACATGTGACCACAAAGAACTTACAATCTATGTATCTATTAACCGTGTTATATGGCTATGAGGAACACACGATAGAGCAGTGAAGATCTGAAAAGGCCATTTTATTTATTCTGACTTCATCCACTGAAGGCAACCAGATGCCAGGGGAATACGGCAAAAAATAGAAAGTCATAAAGGCAAAACTAACATCTTTTCTCTATCAGGAACTATAGTGGCTTTTTTCTTCATAGTTTTGTCATCACAACTGGCAAGATATATACTTTATAACATAACCACCACACACGGTAGGCATGTACACACGGGTGTACAGGCACATTGCCAGGTACACACATACACACACCCATATGCATGCATATACACATATTCCCCCTACATACACAAATATACCCTCCCCCATATATATCTCTATATATGAACATATATATATGCCCCATATACATATGTGTACACACACATACTATACACATACATGCACACACACTGCTGGGAAGTTTTTCCATGAAATAATTCTTGTAATCCTGTCCATGGCACTTTCGAGAGGGCATGGTTCTGATATACAATCTTATTACTCACCAATGGATTCCAGCATGCAGATTGAAAAACACTGGGAAAAGAGCAGAATTCAGTCAGGAACCCCAAACCACACCTATGCAGACACATCCACTGATTGCTGCAACCTCCACCTTTGCTTTTCTCTTGGCTATAGCTTGTACCTGAGGCCCAACTTTGTTCTGATAGTCACAATTATTAGGGATAGAAACCAGAGGCAGCTCAGGGCTACACATCCCTCAGTCATCTTAGAACTTGCTCTGTTTACAGGGAATCCTGAACTGTCCGCTTGGTGGCGCTGTGGCTGTGTGTGTCCTGGAAGCCTAGAGTGAGCTGAGATGCTGGCTTTCTGTCACCCCTGGTGTCGTAGAGGGCCCGTCCCCAGCTTCTGTGCGTGCGTGCGTGCGTGCGTGCGTGCGTGCGTGCGTGTGTGTGTGTGTGTGCGTGCATGCGTGTGCGTGTGTGTGTGTGTGTGTGCGTGTGTGCGTGCGTGCGTGTGTGTTTGGGAGTAATTGAGCAAAGCCTGCCGTTTAGGCTTAACCTTAGGTATAACCAGCCAGAGAAACCACTTTCCTCCCTCTCCACTGCTGGATAAGAACAGATACAGCAGAGCTGGGCAAGGTGGTGCATGATGGGAACCCTAGTACTTTGGAGCTGTGGTAGGAGGGTCACGGCTTTGCCTACTGTCCGGATTACACAGAAAAAGCTGTCTCAAAGATAAAAACAAGAAAGCAAAAAAGTTAAAAACCAAGCAACCACCACCATCACTGCCAAAACCCAAACAAACAAGAATGGACATAAAATAAGGGGAAAAAAGCGTGCAGAAAATATTCCCTTTAAAACGTGTTTCCAGTAAAGAACAAAACTACCCAGAAAGCCATCGGTCTCGAAGTGTGATAGTTTTGCTCTGATGTAGTCTGCTTGAGTTGTTCGAAGCCTCCGTGTAGCCCATGCAAGACCTCCAGACTTAGAATGTCTTCATGACGCGTGCACACCAAAGCCGAAGAGCCTTTAGACTGCAGTGTTCTCTGGCTCCAGGAAGGGTGTGTGTCCTGTCCCTATGGCACTTTATCCAATTCATCAGTCAACCCAGTAGGTGGCCGGAGAACTTAGAATTGGAAAGGTCATTCCACAGAGGGATTGCTAAGCCTAGAACGTCCGAACCACGAGATTCATCCCTTTGAGACAGGGATCCTGAGTGGTTAGCTCTGTGAGGGCAGTTGGTCCTCAGACAGAACCTTTTTATATAGGGTGATATTATTTTGAGAAAATAAGCCTAGTTTCTTCTACAGAGACTCACCAAGTGATCCAGAGTGGAACGGGTTTGAAAAGGTTAGAATCAAGCTGTTTAAACTTGGAAACAGTCACTGTACCAGCCAGCATATCAGATAAGCAGCCGATCCTTCAGGTCTGAGGCACATGCTGGTCTGATCTGAAAACTTGCTGTAGATGAACATTTTTAAAATTTTATTTAGTTAAATGTTGCCTATCATCTATCTATCTACCCACCCACCCATGCACCCACCCACCCACCCATCCACCCATCCATCCACCATCTATCTGTCTATGTATGTCTCTCCCTCCACTCTGTGGTGTGTGTGTGTGTGTGTGTGTGTGTGTGTGCGCACACACACACACACACACACACACACACACACACACACACACGCATGCACCTGAGTAGCATTGCACATGTGTATAGATCAGATGACAACTTGTGACAGATGGTCTTCTCTTACCTTGTGGCTCCTGGGACTTGAACTCAGGTTGTCAGATTTGGCGGCAAGCTCATTTAACCTCTGAGCCATCTCACCGGCCCTTGTTTTGTTTTGTTTGAAATGGGATCTTGCCTGGTCCACACTGGTGCTGAGATTGTGGGCTCTTCCGACCCTCCTGACTAGGCCTCCCGTTGAGCTGGGACTAAGGTGGATGCTGCCATCCCCAGCTAGAATGTATTATCATAGCAAGTGCACACTTCTTCTCAAGGACAAACTGGGGGTCGGTTCATTAATTTAAGGGTCCATAAGTCTCAGGAGGGTCAAACACTGAAAACACGTCACATGTCACATGCATTTCTAGGAAGACCCACTAATAAGACATCCAATCTGATATCATTTCTCAGCTACTGGGGATTTGTCACTACTGTAGACACATTCTGCCTGTTCTAGACTGTTCTCAGACAGCCCACGTATCACACTAAACATTTCTTTGCAGAGGGATAATAGTCCAGGAAACCCACCAGCATTCTTTCAATGGGTGGCGGAGGGTTTTCTAAGTGGAAGGGCTGCTGAGAGGACTGTCAGCCAGGGAAGACAGCGAGTCAACACGCATAAAGTAATTGGCGTGGTTAATTGGCCACCTTAGTGTTTCCGAAGGATGTGAATGGAGAGTAAGTGAATGAACCAGCTGTGGACAAACTGAAACTCAGTTACAGAGTCATGGTGCACAGGGAATGGAAAAAGGCAGCAAGGAGCTCAGCCCCAAATAACTCACCTGTGTCATACTACACTTCATAGAGAAAATGCACACACATACCATGTATAGCTATATACACCACACACACACACACACACACACACACACGCACACATGCACACACACCACACACACACACACACACACACACACACACACACACACACACACACACACGCACACACACCACACACCACACACACCACACACACACACACACGCACACACCACACACACACACAACACACACACACCACACACACCACACACACACACACATGCACACATGCACACACACCACACACACACACATACAGCACACCACACACACACACACAACACACACCACACACACCACACACACCACACACACACGCACACATGCACACACACCACACACACCACACACACACACGCACACACACCACACACACCACACACACACGCACACATACCACACACCACACACACACACATGCGCACACACCACACACACACACACACGCGCACACACACACGCCACACACACACGCACACACTCACACACGCGCACACACCACACACATGCGCACACGCACGCACGCACACATACTCACACACACGCACACACACATGCGCACACACCACACACGCACACACACGCGCACACACACACCACACACACGCACACACCACACACACTCACACACATACACACACTCACACACACACCACACACACGCACACACACGCACACACACACGCGCACACACACACTCACACACATACACACACACCACACACACACATGCGCACACACACACGCACGCACCTGCACACACACACACACACACACACACACACACACACACCGGGAGGTGCTAACAAGTCAGCTAAGATCAAAGAACTAGTGAATGCAGCACCCGAGAACAGGGGTTATCACTTTCACTTTCATAACTAGAACTATTTCATCCGCACAGTACCATCTCTTTGCAATAGCTGAAACGTGTTTGTTTAGAAGTCAGTGTAGGAGTGGAGATTGCTCCAGCCGTCTGGTGAAGGAGCTCACCAGGAGACCTGTAGTTTTATAAGAAGTTACTATAGGGCTGAAAGAGTCTGGGATATAGACAAACGAGAAAGTACATCCATGTGTCTTGAAGTCACCTGGAAGGAGTCACGGGGGAGGGGGGGTCTGCAGAGTAGAGAGTCTGGATCAGGCAGTCTTCATGGAAGCAGCATTTCCAGCCTGGTCTACGAGAGTCCCAGGACAGCCAGAACCACTACATAGAGAAACCCTGAAAAGCCAAAACCAACCAACCATCCATCCATCCATCCATCCATCCATCCAATCATCCATCCATCCATCCATCCAATCATCCATCCATCCATCCATCCATCCATCCATCCATCCATCCAATCATCCATCCATCCATCCATCCAATCATCCATCCATCCATCCATCCATCCAATCATCCATCCATCCATCCATCCATCCATCCATCCAATCATCCATCCATCCATCCAATCATCCATCCATCCATCCATCCATCCATCCATCCATCCATCCAATCATCCATCCATCCATCCATCCAATCATCCATCCATCCATCCATCCATCCATCCATCCATCCAATCATCCATCCATCCATCCATCCATCCATCCATCCAACCAACCATCATCCAACCAACCAACCAACCAACCAACCAAAATCCCCAAATATTAAATTGTACATATTTATAGGGTACCAAGTGATGTATTAAAAATGAATATGTTGTTATACATGTTTATCTCCTAAATATCATTTGTGGTAAAAAAAAAATCTGAAATACTTAAAAATAATTTTCAATAGGATACTGACAGTTTCAGTTTGGTTGTATTTTTTACTAGAATATGAAGGCATTGGGGAGTTTAAAATTCTTCTGTCTTTTGAAAAATTAGTGTGTTCATGATGTATGTTTGTGCAAATTTGTGCCATGGCACACCACATGTGGAGGTCACTGTTTCTCTTCTTCCATCTTTATGTGGGTTCTGGGGATTGAACTCAGGTCAGCTTAAATTTTGTTATTTAAATGTATTTTGAAATATTACTGAGAGCCTGATTTTGAAATGTCCTGTGGTCAGGGTGCCATTTCATCGGGTGGGGCTGGGTGTTAGGACTGTGTTAGGGTGGGGTGGTGGTGCGGCACGCCCCAAAGCCGTGGGACCATCTTTGTTATTTCTGTCTTTGCCGTGAGATCCCCTTCCTTGTCTCCCTCCCTCCCTGCCTCCCTCCCTCCCTGCCTCCCTCCCTCCCTGCCTCCCTCCCTCCCTCCCCCCCTGCCTCCCTCCCTCCCTCCCTCCCTTCCTCCCTCCATCCCTCCATCCGTCCGTCCGTCTGTCCGTCCGTCCCTCCCTCCCTCCCTCCCTCCTCTTTTGCATTTATTTATTTATCTATTCATTTGTTTACGTGTGCATGTCTATGTGTGGGCACACCACTGTGGAGACTGGAGGATAACTTGAGGGAATCAGCCCTCTCCTACCAGGAGGCTCCTGGGTATCTAACTCAGGTTCTCAGGTGTGGCAGCGAGCACTTCTACCTGCTGAGCCACCTCATGGGCCCTGTCACAGATTCTTGCAGAAGGCCACCACCAACATGCCCTTTCTGGACCTCACAGGGTTTCCCCCGAATATTCGTGCGTGGGATCTTTTATCACCAGACTTGTTTGCTTCTGTTTTCTTGGTCGCTTCATCCTGTGACTTCCTGACCTTATTTGTTAACCTTTCCAGGTTCGCTTTTATTTATCTTGGGCTCCGGATTCCTTTCTGTCTAGAGTCACCACTCGAGGTGGACAAGCTGAGCTGGTGGGCTTCATCCCTTTCCCTCCTTTGTCTTGTTTTTCTTATCTTCCTCTTCCTCTCTATTAATACATACTTGAGTCATTTAAAACTATGCGGCAGGCATTTCCTTCGCAGGAGATAGATCCTAGAACAAAACTTGAAAACATCAAAGACAGACAGTGTAGCCTGCGTGTTTTATCTGCGTGTGGCCTCTGTGTTTTCTATATTTGCTCATCATTTGTTTTTGCCTTCAGGGTTTAATGTAAGTGTACTCACTTACTTTGAATTAATTTTGGCATGGGTAAGTTTCATATTAA
Source organism: Cricetiscus sungorus (assembly GCA_030556225.1). Lineage (NCBI taxonomy): Eukaryota > Metazoa > Chordata > Mammalia > Rodentia > Cricetidae > Cricetiscus > Cricetiscus sungorus. Next base: position 8,387 of record JANBXA010000173.1, on the reverse strand, counting down.
TGCTGAAAGGTTAGAAGTATTAAGAGATTGAAACACCCCGCTCTATTCCCAATGGAAGGACCAACTGAAAGTGAATTTATATTCATGTTAAGGACAATTGTACTCGCTTAGGAGATCACTGTACTCAACAAAAAATTGTCTCTTCCTTTCCTTGGCCCGGTTTTGTCCTGGGGACAATATAAAATAAGCTTCCTTTTCATGACTTGCAGTTCTTTATTGGAGACAATTCCATTTGTGTCTTCTTCCCTCCCTTGCTGCATGTGGGTGAGAACCTGGCACACGCTGGGTGCTACAGACTTCATCTTAGGCTCTCATGCTGGGCGCTGTCCTCCCCCACCCTGGCTTAGAATCCTGGCTTACACCTGTGTCTTCTCCCAACCCTTTTTTCTTCCTTCTCCTCCTCTTCGTTCTCATCCTGTATTTTTTTTTTTTTTTTGAAATGTCAAAACATTCTGAAAAGTACACACAATGAACAGACAGCTTGATAAAAATAATTAGGACAGAACATTCTGGCCAAGTGCCGGATGTGCCCAATCCCAGGGTTGGGGAGACAGAGGCAGGAGGATTGGAGTCTGGAGTTCAAGGCTGGCCTAGACTATAGTGAAAACCTGCCCCCTTCCATCCTCCAGAAGCAAATATTCTACTAATCACGTCCAACCTGAAGCCCGGAGTAACCATGAAAGTGGCCTAACAAGTTTCCAATTGATTTAAACCACTACGCATTTTTTTTTTTTTTTTTTGCCATGCCCCTCCCCAGGTTGATCGCTTGCTCAAGAGTGAATATTGTAGATGGCAATGCCATGTCACAATGGCAAAAGGTTGGGTACGCCTTCCAGGCCAAGAACTAGAAAATACCTACCCCGCCTTGGGCTTTCGATGCCTCCCCCTTTCTGTGACCTGTCTCAGCACCCATGTGTGTCCTGAAGCACGCCTTTCTGTCTCTTGTCTGAAGCACGCCTTTCTGTCTCTTGTCTGAAGCACTTTACTTGAAGGAAATTATACTGTGTTTCCTGGTTTTCTTTGCTGTTTTATAAGCCTTGAGCTGTTCTTTGTACAGAGCTGCAGTTCATGCGTATTTTACAGGATTCCATGTTATAGCTGTATCAGCTCCCTCTTAAAGCATGGTTCTGAGCCTGGACAGGGATCTCCAGTCGCCTTCTGACCGTTCCACAAACAGTGACATTTTGCTTTCTCAGTCTAGAACTATTTTTCTCTTTTAAAAATATTTAAAATTGTATGCATGCACATATATATGTATACATACATACATACATGCACACACACATATCACAGGTGTGAAGGTGCCCTTGAAGACCAGAAGGGGCATCCGATCCTTTGGCGCTGAAGGCACAGGCGGTTGTGACCCTCCCACGGTGGGTGCTGGGAACTGACCTCTGGTGTTCTGCAGGAGCAGTGCTACTCTAAGCTAACCGGACCGAAGGCCGTGCTGCGTTTGGACCGCACCACACTGTTAACCCACCGATGCTCTCACCCTTGGATGTCTGCATGAGTGGTGCCTCTGCAGTGCACGTCTCTCACGACCAGCTGGAGCGAATCTGGCACAATCTGAACTCTGACAATGTCTACCCTGTGCTTCATGCACCTGTGTTCATCCTTGACTTTTCTGTCCAGCTGTAGTCCTCACTCACTATGGTCGTCCTGGTCTCTCTCATTCACTGTGGTCATCCTGGTCTCTCTCGCTCACTATGGTCATCCTGGTCTCTCTCGCTCACTGTGGTTGTCCTGGTCTCTCTCGCTCACTATGGTCTCTCTCGCTCACTGTGGTCATCCTGGTCTCTCTCGCTCACTATGGTCTCTCTCGCTCACTGTGGTTGTCCTGGTCTCTCTCGCTCACTATGGTCTCTCTCGCTCACTGTGGTCATCCTGGTCTCTCTCGCTCACTGTGGTCGTCCTGGTCTCTCTCGCTCACTATGGTCTCTCGCTCACTGTGGTCGTCCTGGAGGTCAGGGGCTGCTGTTCCGTTTTACTACCCTGGCGGGGGCACCTGCTCTTGTTTTGAGCAAGTATGAGAGCGCAGTTTTCTGGGGAGGGGCGCATTCTCTTGTGTGTTTCAAGGGATCACTGATAAGTCTGGACTCTTCAGAATTCTGGGGTGTCCCTTATTTTTCTGACATTCTAGCACTCTTACTGTGTTATTTGCATGATGCTCCAGTTTATGTGAAAACCCTTTCGTTTTATCCTACCCGACTTGAAACTTGTTCCTAACAAAGAAGAGGATGCTCATTTTCTACCCCGGGCTCTTTCTTCAGTCCCCTCTGCCTTCTGAACGTGATTTGCTTTTAGGGAAAGAGATTCGTTCACTTACTTCTCTGCTTAAATGACTCACCATCATTGACTTTCACTAGAGAAGGTAGTGATGAGACAGCTGTCTAACCACACACCTGACTGCTGGGTGTGCTAAGTGTCTGTACTAACTCAGCGCTCGGGCACTGGCTGGAGCTGTGAAAGACTATTGAGAGCTAGCTGTGCATCAGCCTCCCACAGTTGCTGAAAGAAATCGTCCAAGGATCCCTCTTGTCTTGCTAATTTGGAGGTCGGAGGTTAGTCTCTCCACACAGAGGGAAGTATCAGCAGGCTTTGCTTTCTCCAGAACTCCTGGAGCAGTGCTGTCTTGTCTTTCTTGGTTCTGTGGCCTTTGGCGTTTTCTGGCTTGTGGATGTTATTTCTGCGCCTCTGCTTTTTGGCACAGTGCTATGTCTTCTTGGCCTAGTTCAGTCTCCCTCCGCCTTGTCAGGACAAATGATGGCATTCAGATAGGATGATGGGGTAGAGTCCCCAACTCATGTGAAGTAGCCCACAGCTTAGCGTTGCATGTGGATATCTCACGTGCAAAGCCTCCTCCTCCTCATGTGCAAGGCCTCTTTGCTGTGGAAGGTGATGTTGATCAGGGATTAGGCTCTGGAATCCTGGGGGCCTCAGTAGGCTGCCAACCCAGTGTAGCACAGGTGGAGGCAATGTCCCAGACAAGTCCCTGAAGGAGCTGTTGGTGACCCCAGCTGTGGATGCGAGCCAGTGGTCCCTTGGAAGAGCGTCCTGGACAAGGTTTCAAATAGGAATCACTTATGATGGGCAGAGTGACAGTTGCCAAGCTGGAGGAAGGCAGACACGTCAAGGCGCAGTGCGATTGATTACCAGTGTGAAGCTTACTGATCATTTTTCTCATTTGATATATCATCAAATTTGGTCTCTGCCCCCCCTTTAAGATCAGAATCATTTTGCCTTGAATGCATATTTAAATTCTAGAACACCGAGGAATTTTGAACAAGGGTATCTGTTTTCCCTCCAATGTGCCAGTCTTTTCTTTCTTGCTGCCTCAGACGGCGTTGCTGGGAGTACAGACGTCCGGATACGTCCCACCACCATGGC
>JANBXA010000172.1:22500-65000 GCA_030556225.1 Cricetiscus sungorus | reverse complement strand
CATGCACAGCACACACACACAACACACACACTCACAACACACTCACTCACACAACACACACACACACTCACGCATGCACAGCACACACACACAACACACATACTCACAACACACTCACTCACACGTGCACAGCACACACACAACACACACTCACACACTTTTTAAAGTTGGGCTGTACTGGAAAGCAGCCTTGTGTAGTTTGAGTGGAACCCTGGGAGGACGCGAGGCTGGGAGGGATCTAAAGTCCAAATCCCAGTTTTCTCCCTGACTCAAGGCTGGGCGGCCCCGGGCCCGCGAAGCCTGCAGACTGGAACTAGCGCTCTGTTGCAGGTAGAGGTGCACCCACCTCGCGTGAAGCAGCTCCTGGCCCTGTGCGGCGGAGTTTTCTCCCGGCAGCAGCTGTGCAACCTCGAGTGCATCGTGTTACACAAGCTGCACTTCAGCTTGGGCGCGCCCACCATCAACTTCTTCCTGGAGCACTTCACTCACCTTCGAGTGGAGGCGGGGCAGGCTGAGGTCGTTGGAGCCTTGGGAGGCTCAAACCCTGGCTCAGGGAGTGGCGGAGCTGAGCCTGGCCGACTACGCCTTCACCAACTACACCCCTTCCCTACTGGCCATCTGCTGCCTGGCCCTGGCTGATCGCATGCTGCAGCTCCCTCAGCCGCTGGACCTTCGCCTGGGAGAGCACCCCGAGGCCGCGCTGCAAGACTGCCTGGGCAAGCTGCAGCTGCTCGTGTCCATCAACAGGACCTCTCTGACGCACATGCTGCCTCCCCAGATCTGGGAGAAGTGCAGCCTGCCCCAGAGTTGGAAATAAAAAGCACAGCCTTGGGTTTCTTTTATCCCCTATGTCTTCAGGAGAGTGTGCAGTATTAATCCAAAGAGAAGCGCGGGACTCCTGCTTGTAAATAGTGTACAATAACGGAATCTGTTGTTTGCAGTGCACCAAGGACAGGGTGACAGCCAGGGGGCTGCTGCTGTCAGGTTTGTCCTTCGCAGGTGACGCCGGCAAGGAGTTGTGGATTTCAGAGTCTGTCCTTGGCTCCCAACATTTTTCACTCCGTAGTTAGCCGCTCCATGAAAACAATTCAGCAAGTTTTTATTTGCCACTGTCTCAGTAATGGGACAAGTCCCGGTTGCTCCTCTGTACCTTAACCCCCTCCAGTTCGGAGGCTGAGCCCCTCCCCCATGCCAGTGGCCCAAGGCGTGTGAGACGGAGTTAGAAGTCTTTGTAGTGTGTGTTGTCCAGATGGGCAGTGCCTGCCTGCTACTCATGCATCTGGGAAACTTTGGGGACCATGTAGGCTAGCAGTGGGCAAGACGAAAGACCGCGCCTGGTGCGCCCCAAGAGGCGTCGGAAAGTTTTGCATACCCTTCCAGCTGTTGCACCCTGGGCCATTTCCTGCAGTCACATGCATGGTTCAGTTCTACTGCTGCACCGGCCCAGGGTAACAATGGCGTGATAGTAATAAAGAAATATTCACTACTTGCACAACGTATCCTGCGTATGTTTGACTTTTATTTCACTCAACAATGCTATCAGCCCACTTTCCAGACACTGGGACACAGGACTTGAGGCGATGTGGTCCAGAGTCTTACCTGAGCCACACTGCTAAGTTTCCCTGTTCCTGCTTTTTGGAAATTCTTCTAAAGTGCTCTTTCTGTGGGAGGCTCCTCGTTCTCCTGGGCTCTGCAAGGCAGCACTCTGTTTTGTCTTTTGCTTCTGGCCTTGCTACAGGACTCGTGGGAAGCTTCCTAGAGTGCTGTCCTGCCGGACTGTTGTCACACTCCCTCAGGCATTGCCATTTATCAGCTGTAGGCCCCCCACCACCTGCAGCAAATTCAACTTCCCTCGAAGGCTACAGTGGACCTGGGTGGGGTGTTAAGCTTAAATGAGATTTTCTGTGTGTGTGTGTTGGGGGAGTGATTAAATGAGACTTTCTCTGTGTGCGTATGTGGGGGGGTGTGATTAAATGAATGGCCGTGGAACCAGGTTGCTGGGGACCACTTCTCATCGCTAACGACGGGACAAGTGCGTTCATCCTTAGGGCTGCTGTGTGAAATGATCATACACTCCAGTCCTGGCAGAGTCTCCGGGAAACAATAGTCTGCAGGAAACAGTAAATAAACTAGGGTGGGCATACGGTTGGTTGCATTGTGGGTTCTTTTTTCTAAGTTTTTATTTGTATGATTGGAAGCTTAAGTTTTGGGTAAGAAATTCCACTTTGTACCTGTGCATTTAGAATAAGTCAGTGATGAATTTAGAGACTGCATTCCTGAACCACAGCCCTCTGGAAGTTGGGCCCCACCTCTCTGGATATGCTGAAGTGTCCAGAGCTCTCTCCGTGGGAGGGAACAGCCACAATTTCATGATACAGGAGGGGTGAGGACCCAGCCTCCTGGTTAACTCTCAACCGCAGGGCACTTAGCTGAGGTGACAAGGAGGCCCCAGAGGTCTGACCCTCACGGAAAGCAGTGGCTTTGGGGTTGGTAGCATCATTGTCACTAGAGTCCAACCCCCTCTGACATTTTCATGCTGTCTCCTAAATTCTCCAGAACTAGGAAACAGAGCCAGGAATAGGTGATGGGAAATTTAGTAGAAATGACGGCTTTAGAAAAAGAAAAGAAAACCCTAATTTATCTAAGCACTAGCCACCGGGCACACATAAAACCAACTCCTCTTCCCAACTCTGCCGAGGTGGGAGTCTGTTTTTCTTAAAGGCGAATCTGGTCTGGAAGGGTCTAATCCCCATCATGCATTCTCACACCGAAGCCAATGCTTCGTCCCCACCCCCACAACCCCACCGCCTCAGATGCAAAGCTCAACTCAGCTCCTGTAAACACAGATGTTTTACAGTTTACTCCCCCTCCCACCACTGCTGGGCATATCTTGATTCTTTATTCAGCTAATGGGTGCAAATAAAAGCTAGAAAGGTAGGTAGATTCCTGTTTCTGATGCTTGTTTACGTTGAACTGATCTGGGTGATCCCGGAAAAGGTCCCCTCACCCAAAGATCAAAGATGCCTGTTCTAAGATATGCCTCTTTCTAGTAGACTCAAATTCTGGAAGATGTTTCTTCCAGGGAGAGGGCTGACGAGATCAGGCGGAGGCCACCTGTAAAGAGGACAAACGGTAGGACAGCCAGCTAAGGCCACCAGGGTTCCAGGGGGTTTGGAAATGCCCACAGTAGGGGTTTTCAGGGACCCAAGTCAATGCCATTTTTTTCTCCCCCCTCCCCTCCCTCCCCCCCTCCCCTCCCCCTCCTCTCTTCTTTTTTTCCCCTTGTGGGGCAGGCTTTAGCTCGGGTTGACCTATGAGCCAGTGTGTAGCCCAAGCTACTCTCAAACTCGCGGTAATCCCCCTGCCGCAGCACTGCCATTTTCCTTGATCCTTAAAAATATGCTTAGGCGCCTTCCCCGGGGAAGACGCAAGGGTCTGGTACAGAGCGGAGCTCTTGGCGGTGGGCAAGAGTGAGAGAGCAGCCTGTTGCTCGGGGTGGAGGGCAGTTTCTGTTACCTGGAGGCTGGCCTGGGAAGGCCCTCCAGAACCTGCCGGGAATTTTCTTAGTCCGCCCTTGGCAATTGTCACCCCTCATGTATTGTGTCTGGGGTGGTAAGAAAACTCCCTGCTGTTCATAAACTGGAAGGCTAGGGGCCGGTGGAGCCTGCCCGCCCTCCTCCCCCCCCACCCCCCCGCCACCCTCCCCGCCACCTCCGCCTGGCACAGCCAGGATGTCGCGGCGCCAAAGGGCGCTGGCGGGCCGGGCCCGCGCGCGCGCTCGCTCGCTCGCAGCTCCCGGGGGAAGCCGGGTTGCCAGGTTGGTTAACGCCTCCGCCCGCGCGCAGATTGTCCCGGGCCGAAGGCGCCACCTCGGGCGCTCAGGCGCGAGCCGCCCTCCCGCGTCCTCGAGTCCCTCCCTCGGCTCCTCGTACGCGCCCTCGCCCATCTCAGGCGCCAGCAGGTGCAGCAGCGCCGCGGTGGTCGCCGGCCCAGGATGCAGGCGTACGAGGGCGGCGCAGCCGGGCGCCGGGCCTTCGACAGCATCTGCCCCAACAGGATGCTGGACCTGTCGCGGCGGCCCCTCGGCAAGCCCGGGAAGCCGGGCACCAAGGTGGGGGTGCTGTCTGCGGTCCTGGCCCTGGCGCAGCCTGCCAGCTGCGCGCCGCGGACGCTGACCTCAGCTCCCCGTTTCTGTGCCCGGCTAGCTCGTCCCTCCGTGGAAGTCCTTCTCGGGATGCGGCGGCGACAGCGCGGGGTCGGTGTACGAGGATCGCCCTGACTCGGAGCCTGCTGCGCTGCCAGGTGAGCCCGAGCCACCTGCACGACCCCTCCACCATCCATGCCGGGTGGGTGCGGCACACGGGGCCGCAGCCCCCCCCCCCGGGCTCCGAGGTCCTGGCAGGGAAGCTTAGCGTTCGCTGGGCGCGTGTCCCCCATCTCCCCACAGACCCTCTCCTCACCACCATAGACCTGCAGGACCTCGCAGACTGCACCTCGCTACTTGGCTGCGAAGCGCCGCTTAGTGGTGATTCTTCCGCCTCGCAGGTACTCTTGGGATTGGCCACTCACAGACCCGGCAGACAGCAAGCGGTGGGTTTATTTCCTCGAGGGTCTCGAGATGGACAGGGGGCACAGGCACATTGCGGAAGCCAAGCACCCCAGACCCAACTTTCTCCTTCCTCCTGGTGTGTTCCAGCGCCCCTTTGTCATCTACTGAACAAGGCAGTCCGGACTGGTGGGCTGCAGAACCACAGAAAACGGTCGCTTGTCACCACTTCGGGACCCTCAGGAACCATTTACATTTCGTGGGTGTCAAAGGAGTATCGAAGTCACAGGGGGGAAAGGACGAAGGACTCAATAAAGAAGCGGGTGGAGCCCATTCTGCCTGCAGAAATGGACATTTGGCAGCTGGCTCCCAACATTCTAGCCCTTGCCGCCTTGGGGAGGAGAGATTGTCCCTCCTTTCACTCTCCCGCCCCCGGGCTAGCCCAGAGGTCGCTGCAACAGGTACAGGTGGTGCCCAGAAACAGACTCTTAAGACATGTCGGTGACCTTCAGTAACCGAAGGCAGTGACCACAACCCTGCAACGGCTGCTTAATTCTTTCTAGTTCTGGTGCTGAAATAAAGACAGGCAAGACTGGGGCTCTTTTACCCGACCCAGAGTCTTCAATGTCCAACAGGGGCCGAGGTCATCTGTTCCCATTTTTTCCCCCATGAGGGAATCTGTTACTTTGAAAATAGGGTCAGAAAAAAGGTTAGCGTCTGGGTAAGTTTCTATTCCCCAAAATATATGGAAAGAAGGCTTTAGGGAAAACAACACGATTAACACAAAGATAAGAGTCAATCGTGGAATCGGTAGGCATTTCTGGTGGGCATCCCTTTCCCCTTTGTAACCGTGGCCTCCGGGGAAGCCCGACCATGAATGAAACAGGCATGGCCCTTGTCGCCTTGGGCAATTCTCCTCCAGGATTCCCCCTCAGAAGGAACAAGAAGCCACTCGTGGACTCTGCTCCTTTCCTCACTGGTGGGGGGGTCCACTAAGAGATTACGTAAATAGGAGACCATAGTTGACTTGAAATGTCCATCCCTTAAGAGAATAGGAAGATGCCCCCCCTTTTACCATTTCCTTCTCTCTCAGGCACCTGGGAACCCTGGTCAGGCATCATGGAGGTGTATCCCACCATAGGTGAAAAGCAAACTCCAACTTTCAAAGAGACAAAAAACAAACAAACAAACAAACAAAACAACAACCTAACAACCACACACAAACAGACACACACAAAGACACACAGAGACACACACACAGGCACAGAGACACACACACAGACACAGAGACACACACACACAGACACAGAGACACACACACATACACACATGCACACACATACACACACATACACACACGCACACACACAGACACAGAGACACACACAGACACACACACAGACACAAACACACACACACAGAGACACACACACAGACACATACACATACACACACACATACACACACATACACACACGCACACACACAGAGACACACACACATATACACACGCACACACACAGACACAGAGACACACACAGACACACACACAGACACATACACACACAGAGACACACACGCGCGCACACACACACAGAGACACACACAGACACACACACAGACACATACACACACAGAGACACACACGCACACACACACAGAGACACATACACACACAGAGACACAGACACATACACACACACAGAGACACAGACACACACACAGACACATACACACACAGAGACACACACGCACACACACACAGAGACACATACACACACAGAGACACAGACACATACACACACACAGAGACACAGACACACACAGAGACACAGACACACACACACATGCACACACACACAGACACAGACACACACACACACACATGCACACAGGCACACACTCGCACGTGCACAAGCACCACCATCACCACCACCATAGCTGCTACCGTCCTTTAAACAGATACCTTCCCATAGTGCCGCTGGCCACAGCCCTGCCCTCCCTTTTCCTTGATGGCTGAAGTGGCTGACACCTTAACCCTACACTTCGGAGGACTTGGTGTCCGTGCGGGTGTTAAAGGCAAGCTCTCTGCTCTTAGGGAGGTAAGGGTGGGGCGGTTTAAGGTGGAGTTGCAGCTCCATGGGTGTGCAGAGCATATGGGTAGGAGCCAGCATGGCTACCTGTGTACCCACCTGTGAGGACGCCCAGCTTGGCTGGTGGGGGACGGGCTGCTGCGCCTGTGGTATTTGAGGCTTGCAGGAGCAGAGCTCTCACTTGTTAGCCCACAGGAAACCCACTGTTGTGCTTGTGATCCAGAGTGCTTGCAGACCAGGACCCTCAAGGACATCTGTCTGTCTAGAAGTGTTGTCTGAAGCCCAGACTCAGTGGTGACTGGCTCCCACTGTTGCTTTGTTCTAGAACCACTCTTTGCAAACCGAAGAAGAATTCGACCTGCAGAATTTCAGAGACACCGTGGGTGATCTCATTGCAGGCAAGTGCAGTCTCCTTGCAGTTAAATGACAGTAGGGACATCACCTACCAAAATCATGTACTTCAGATTCTGTCATATCACAGTCTGTCACTGGCCAGCCTTTCTTTAATCAAGGGGTTGGACTATCCCTAATTGAGGATACCCTCTCCCTGCAGTGAGGAAATTATGTCACTGTGATCTTCAGGCTATGTGTTTCTCAGCGTGGGTTCTGGGAATGAGGTGGGACAGAAGTTAAATGACAAGGGTCTAGAGAGGAACAGCACCCTGCATGGCTCCCAGGCCCCAGGAGGTTTGTCTGATTCCTTTCAGGTTAGCTCGGCAGGTGCATCTGAGCAACAGATGGAGAAGGACCGGGGTCATAGGCTTTGCCTTATAAAGAAACCTCATACAAACCCAATGTCTGGCTGGCATGTGGCGTCTGTGCTAGGTGGGACAACGTGGAGGCAGCCAGCCCAGCTCTGCTCTCTCCCAGATTCACCCTTTGATGTCACCTCTCCTGACAGACGGTGACTTTCCCTTTCCTCCTTGCGACGTTTCGTCTTTCGGGTCCTGCCTCTCCCCCATCGCTGGACCCGCCTGCCCTGGGGTCTCCGCAGCCACAGCCCCCGCCGCCCTGCGCTCCAGACCTGCCGCCCCTGCCAACTGAGCAGTACTGGAAGGAGGTGGCCGACCAGAACCAGAGGGCTCTGGGAACTGCTCTCATAGAGAATAACCAAGTGAGGACAGCGGTGGCAGGGATCCGGGGTGGGGTGGGGTGGGGCTGCTCTGGAGCACGGTTGGGAGTTGTAAAGGCTGGGGTGTGCTAGGGTGACCCAGTGGTTCTGGCAGACAATTTTGTTCCAGTGACCCAAACTGGTTCTGAACTGGCTAAATGGAGCCGATCGCACCCCGCCAGGCTGTCTTCTCTTTCTTTTCTCTTTCCTTTTCTTCCTCATCCCCGTTCTTTTCTTTTCGAGTCAGGGTCTAACTCCCTATGTAGAGGAGGGAGGGTGACCTTGAACTCCTGACCCCCCAGTCCTAATCCAGGGCCTCGTGTATAAATACTCCAGCACACACAGCTCATTCCCAGCCCCCCTCTTTTTGTTGAACTACCATGTAGCGCCTTGCTGGATTCTCCTGCCTCGGTTTCCCCAGCGCTGGGATTACAGGTGTACACCACGTCTCTGAATCCCCACCAGACTGGTAACAGTACTAACAGTATTTACGGAGAGGTTCCCATGTGCCCAGCTCTGTGCTCATCTTCTCTCATTTAGTACAACACAGACGCCAGACAATCTCACTGGCCCCATTTTATAGATAAACAAACTGAGAATAGGGTGGCTGAACTTCAGAAGGAGAACCTAGATGGCCTGTTGGTTGTCCAAATCAGTACTCTTGACTACCACCAACAACGCACCAAAGTTTCTTTTCTTTTAAAAAATTATTTTTCATTTTACATGCCAACCCCCAGTCCACCCCTCCTTCTCCCATTCCCAGCCCCCTCCCCATACCCCCACCCACCCCTCAGAGGGGGTAAGGCCCTCCTTGGGGAGTCAGCTAAGCTCCTCCCCCCAGTGTCAAGGTCGAGCAAGGTATCCCAGCGTAGGGAATGGGCTCCGTTTTAAAGGTTTTATTTATTGTGCATACAATGTTCTGCCTGCATGTACGCTTGCGGGCCAGAAGAGGGCAGCAGATCTCATTACAGATGGTTGTGAGCCACCGTGTGGGTGCTGGGAATTGAACTCAGGTCCTTTGGAAAGGCAGTCAGTGCTCTTAACCTCTGAGCCATCTCTCCAGTCCAAGTACTTCGGTTAAAAAAAAAAAAAAAAAAAAAAAAAAAAAAAGTCAAATAATTGGCAACTGCCAGGCGAACAAGGGCCCGTGGGTCCTCGGTCCTGATGCTGTGTCGGGTTCTGAGTTTAATTCCTGAAGAGTGGGCCCAGCACTGTGGCCTCTCTGGCTGATGTGAGCTGTCCTACTGCAGCTGCACGTGACGCTGACGCAGAAGCAGGAGGAGATCGCGTCGCTCAGGGAGAGGAACGTGCAGCTCAAAGAACTCGCGAGCCGGACTCGGCACCTGGCCTCCGTGCTGGACGTGAGTGGGCGGCCCGCGGGGCACCGGCACAGCTGCAGCGGTGCGCCTGAGCTGGGGGCCCGGGCTGTCCCTAGCGTGGCGCGCCTCCTGGCTCAGGGCTCTTGTCCTTTGCAGAAGCTGATGATCACGCAGTCCCCAGCGGGAGCCCTTCCAGATCAAGGCGACGACGAAAAGGAACCTGGAGGAGCTGTTCTGTGCTGCGGGGCAACAAGGGCAGGGGTGCTCGGAAGTGGACGCCATCCTCAGGGACATCTCCGAGCGCTGCGACGAAGCCTTGCGGAACCGCGACCCGAAGCGGCCCCGGCTGCAGCGAGAGCCTGGGAACTTGCACGGCGCCTTCCGAGGGCTGCGCACCCACTGCAGCGCCAGCTCGCTGAGCCTGAGTCACAGCGAGCTGGAGGAGGGCGGCTCCTTCAGCACGCCCATCCGCAGCCACGGCACCATCCGGACCCTCGCCTTCCCCCCAAGGCAAAGCCTTCACCATCAGGACCGTCACAGGCGGTTACAAGTTCCGCTGGGTCCCCAGCTGAGCAGGGGGCGGTTCCCCTACAACACTGCCCGTAGCCAGAAGCAAGCGTCTGCAAGCCAGTGGGGAACAGCTGGAACTGTTTCCCACAGCTGGTTTCGAGAATTCCCTGCAAGTGAATGCCATTCTAAACTAATTCTATTTTTCAGGAACATTTTTGTTCCTGAAACGGTGATACCTGTGCACTGAAGAGGTCTGCCCCTAAGCACCGTCTGTTCCTTACCACTTGCGGTGAAACTGTGTTGTGTGTACACGAAAGCACACTGTTACAACACACACACCGCAGTCCAGCTCAGAGGTATTTGTTTTCCAGCGCTTTGGTTTTTCACTTGTTTGAGATAGGTGTCACATAGCCCAGGCTGGCCCTCAGACTTGCTGTTATGGTGACTTTGAACCCGGGTCCTCCTGGTCCCACCTCTTGAGCACTGGGATTACAGGCATTCAACGCCACACTTGTTTGATTTTACCTGTGTTTTAAAGTCGTGGAAAGCACCAGATTTGTAAGAAGGGAGAATAGGGCAAAGAAGCGATTTTCCCCCTACTAAAGGGTTTTTCCTGAACTCATCCCGTCCAGCCACTCAAGGATTCTGGGCCCAGGAGCCTGGTATCTAGATGAGAGTTTCAACATATCGTACTCAATTTCCCTGTCTTTGGAGTGCACCGTGTCACTACTGGAACATTTTATTTCAGCTGAAAAAAAGAGAGCACAGGAAAAGGCTACACAATTAGGTAAATGCTGATGCAGAACACATACCAAACACATCTGTTAAGTAATCGCTCCCCGTACTTTGGTAAGATGTGTAACAGTTGGGCTGGAGAGATGGCTGGAAGTTTACAGGGCCTGCTGCTCTTACAGAGGGCTGGAGTTCAGTTCCCAGCATTCACTTAGATGGCTCCAGTCCCAGGGGATCTGACTCTCTCTCTCTCTCTCTCTCTCTCTCTCTCTGTCTCTCTCTCGCTCTCTCTCTCTCTCACTCTCTCTCTCTGTCTCTGTCTGTCTCTCTCTCTCGCTCTCTCTCTCTCACTCTCTCTCTCTGTCTCTGTGTCTGTCTCTCTCTCTGTCTGTCTCTCTGTCTGTCTCTCTCTCTCTCTTACACACACACACACACACACACACACACAAGAAAATTCCCCTTTCCCTTTTGTAGGTACCTGAACACTTCTGGGACACAGCCACAACACATACACACAGAGACAGACATAAATAAATAAAATTATTTTTTAAAATTTAAATGGCAATGTCTCCATGCATTCAGTTTTATCAGTGCAAACAGAATGGCTGCAGCCAAACCGAACTTAGTTAAGAAGAAACGGTGTTTTGTTTGTTTGTTTTAACGTTAGTAATTTTTTTATTTTCTGTTCATTTGTGTTTTGCCTGCATGTATGTCTGTGTGAGGATGTTAGATGCCCTGGTACTGGAGTTATAGTTATGGTTGCCCTGTGGGTGCCGGGATTTGAACCCATGTCCTCTGGAAGAATAGTCAGTGCTCTTACCTGCCCAGACATCTCTCCAGCCCCAAAGGCTGTCGTTTTACACTACACAATCTGGGCCACTCACTGTGCTTGCTGCTCTCTGGCTGGATCTAAGGAAAGGTTAGTGAGCTCGGCTTTGAGCCTCCTCTCCCTTTAGTCTGTAGTTCCTTTCCCCACTTCGTTCTGAAATGACATGGTTAGCATCTGCCACGCGTGACTCTCGCCCTGAGGCCCTGCTCCCTGCGCTCAGCTTGGGCAAGCCTCAGACACAATGCACACAGAGCATAGCTGCCCTTCAGTCCGAGTGGGCGTACCGGGCAGCAGGTGGTCTGGCGAAGGCGGCAGGACCCGCTCCTCCGGTTTGTCCTGTGTCCTGTTATCTGTATTTAAACAGCCATTTAGAAACAAAAAATGGATAAAATAGACCACATTTCCTCATATTTTGTCTAACAAATGAACTGGAAAAGAGGGTTGTTCAAATTTCTGCCTCCCCCTCCGCCCCCCCAGGCTCAAATATATAGTTATCACAGACCAGGATCATAAAAATCAAAACAACAACAACGAAGCCAAAATGAAACAAATAAAACTCTTTAACCCTGTCACGATAAACAATAGCCTTCCACTCTCTGACTCTCACACTGAATTACCTTCAGTGACCACTAACTGTAAAATACATTTGTCCGGTTCATTTATATCTTGTGCCTAGATTTTAAATAATCATAGTGCTAGTGCCTCTCATTCTGTGGCTCTACAACACCATGCTAGTGACCAGCAGCTCTGCCTTCTGCTCTCTTTAGATAGATTCTATTATGTTAGAATTCATACAACACACTATGTGCTTGATCACATTCTCCCTTTTCCTCCCCTAACCCCTTTCAGGTCCCTACCCCATCTTGACTTCCCACGTCCTCTTCTCTGTAACAATGCACCGTACCCTTCAGCCTTGAGGGGAACGCCCTCTTATGAACTAATGGCACAAAAGACCAACTTTGCATAAGTTCATAGTAGAGTCTAAAAACTAGATTCCTTCCTCTACCACATATACTGAAAATTGATGGGAACCTCTTTACCACAAGTTCAAAGAGAACAGTCAAAAACAGAATATATCATGTCTTTTCTGGGGAGAGGTACCTGCCAGCAAACACTTATTTCAGTGCTTTGAGGAAATGAGGAGGTGAGAAGGTCTTTCTTTGCTGGGGCTGCATGCATACAAGACAGGCTGGGAACATAAGCATCACATACTTATTTCTCACAGTTCAGGGCCTGAGCATCTGAAATAGAGGTGGTAGCTCCTGAGTTTCCTCTCATTGGTTTGCCGATCCCCATTTGTTGCTGGAAAAATCACGTGGTCGGGAGAGTTCAGGTCTGTTCTTACAGAGTTCTAACCCTGTCACTGATGTCACAGGTGTCTTTGGAATCTACCCCGCCCCCAAATACAATCACTTTGGGAGCTAGGGCTCATTAAACAGAGGAGTCTGGGGGAGACGCAGGTTCAGTTTATAGCAGATGGTGAGTTTTGGGGGGAGCAGGAGGGCGCTAGTGTAGATGAAGGTCAGGAAAGGTCACTGTAATAGATACCGTTTGAGGGCGTAGGGTATGGATCAGCTGGTAGAGAACTTGCCTGGCATGCACGAGGCCCGGGATTTGATCCCCTGCATCTACCAAAACAAACAAACAAGCAAAAAACAAAACAGGAGAATGTGAGCAGGCGGGAGGAAGCTTGAGCTTGAGCACGCGAGGGTTATGGGTGTGGGGTGAAGTAGCCTAGGCAGAGGGAAGAGGACAAGGAACGCTCCGCGGGTCAGAGAGCTGCCCGGCGTGGTGGGCAATGAGGATGTTAGTGGGGCTAAGGCTGAGAGAACATGGGGGTAGGCACTGAGCGGAGGGCTAGTAGACCTTTCTAGATGTTGTGAAGACCTCATGATGTTGTGGATCATCCAGAATGACGTGGGAACCTGTCAGGGGTTTTCATTGAAGAGTCACGTGAGATCAGGTTAGCTTCATTTCCTCAAAGTGATGGACGTCAAACCCTTCCCTGCATGTAGGGAAGTACTTGCTGAGCTAGGACAAGGTTTCTCTGTGTGGCTTTGTAGATCAGGCTGGCCTCGAACTCACAGAGATCCACCTGCCTCTGCCTCCCGAGGACTGGGGTTAAAGGCGTGCGCCAACGCCCAGCTGACTCAACCATTCTTAAGAAGATGTGTATCCAACCTTTACTCAGATACCTGTTCAAACCTGTGTAGGTAACAACAATTTCCAATATTTACTTTTAAGTTGCACAGCCAGATACTAGGTAAATCAGATATGACAACTAATTGTGATTATTTGTGTACCGGAAAAAGAAATCCATAGACTTGCTCAGGGTTTATGTGAACAGCCAAGGAATTAGAAGCCGCCCTCAGTTATAGGATGTGGAAATTTCAATTATTTCTAGGACATTCCATGGTTGAAAGTAAATACAGATGAATACCTAGTTCTGTGAGAGGTAAGATTAGCTTTGAGCACTATTTTACATTGTGTGAAATAACACCCAGTTCTCCAGGCTTCAGAATTTGTAGCGCTTTTGTTTCTCCAAAATACAGATTCCTACTGCCACAGACACCTCCGGGGCTGCCCTCTACTCTGTCCTCTTCCAGCCACCCCCACCATAACCATCGGTCCCCACCAACAGCTGACTGAGCCGGGGAACGGCTCCATCAGATCCCTTGAGGCAAATTCACGTGGTACACACTCATCTACTTAGAGTTTGCTATTCAAGGCTTTCAGCATACTCGCAGCTTTGGAATCACCCTCACCACTAATTTTAGAATATTCTTCTCCCCAAAGGCAACCCTACTGTTACTAGCAGCCACGTCTTTATTCCAGTCTCTTGGCTCTGGAAAGCCACTAGTGGATTTTCTGTCTCTACAGATTTGCGTGCTTTTAATGTGTAATAGAGATCATATCATACAATGTGTGGGCTTCTGTGGCTGACTCACTTCAAGTGCCATGATGTTTTCAAGCCCCATCCATGTTGTGACGGGCACGAGTGAGCACTTCTTACGTTTGCGTGTGTGTGTCTTCCCTTGTTTATGGGTACATGTGAGTGTGCATGTGTGTGTGGACCCCATGTGAGTGTGCATGTGTGTGTGGACCCCATGTGAGTGTGCATGTGTGTGTGGACCCCATGTGAGTGTGCATGTGTGTGTGGGTATATGTGAGTGTGCATGTGTGTGTGGCCCCATGTGAGTGTGCATCTTGTGTGTGGGTACATGTGAGTGTGCATGTGTGTGTGGACCCATGTGAGTGTGCATGTGTGTGTGGGTACATGTGAATGTGCATGTGTGTGTGGGTATATGTGAGTGTGCATGTGTGTGTGGACCCCATGTGAGTGTGCATGTGTGTGTGGGTACATGTGAATGTGCTGTGCATGTGTGTGTGGATACATGTGAGTGTGCATGTGTGTGTGGACGCCATGTGAGTGTGCATGTGTGTGTGGACGCCATGTGAGTGTGCATGTGTGTGTGGACCCATGTGAGTGTGCATGTGTGTGTGGACCCCATGTGAGTGTGCATGTGTGTGTGGGTACATGTGAATGTGCATGTGTGTGTGGGTATATGTGAGTGTGCATGTGTGTGTGGACCCCATGTGAGTGTGCATGTGTGTGTGGGTACATGTGAATGTGCATGTGTGTGTGGGTATATGTGAGTGTGCATGTGTGTGTGGACCCCATGTGAGTGTGCATGTGTGTGTGGGTACATGTGAATGTGCATGTGTGTGTGGATACATGTGAGTGTGCATGTATGTGTGGCCCCATGTGAGTGTGCATCTGTGTGTGGGTACATGTGAGTGTGCATGTATGTGTGGCCCCATGTGAGTGTGCATCTGTGTGTGGATCCCATGTGAGTGTGCATGTGGATCCCATGTGAGTGTGCATGTGTGTGTGGGTACATGTGAATGTGCATGTGTGTGTGGATACATGTGAGTGTGCATGTATGTGTGGCCCCATGTGAGTGTGCATCTGTGTGTGGGTACATGTGAGTGTGCATGTATGTGTGGCCCCCATGTGAGTGTGCATCTGTGTGTGGATCCCATGTGAGTGTGCATGTGGATCCCATGTGAGTGTGCATGTGTGTGTGGGTACATGTGAATGTGCATGTGTGTGTGGATACATGTGAGTGTGCATGTATGTGTGGCCCCATGTGAGTGTGCATCTGTGTGTGGGTACATGAGTGTGCATGTATGTGTGGCCCCATGTGAGTGTGCATCTGTGTGTGGATCCCATGTGAGTGTGCATGTGGATCCCATGTGAGTGTGCATGTGTGTGTGGGTACATGTGAATGTGCATGTGTGTGGACCCCATGTGAGTGTGCATGTGTGTGTGGGTACATGTGAGTGTGCATGTGTGTGGGTACATGTGAGTGTGCATGTGTGTGTGGACCCCATGTGAGTGTGCATATGTGTGTGGATCCCATGTGAGTGTGCATGTGGGTGTGGGTACATGTGAGTGTGCATGTGTGTGTGGGTACATGTGAGTGTGCATGTGTGTGTGGACCCCCGTGTTGATGTTAGGCTTCTACCTCAGTAGCTCTCCACTTTAAACACTGAAGCAGTGTCTCGATTGACACAGAGTTTGCGATTCTCCTAGTCTAGCTAGCCAGCTCGCTGCAGAGGCCTCTGTCTTTGTCTCCTGACTGATGGTTTACAGGGGTTCATGCCTCCTGGCCTTTTCCTAAGTGTGGAGGATCTGTACTCCGGTTCTTGTGCTTGTGAGGTTGTCCAAAGGGCCTTCTGTTCAGCTCTATTTCTTTCTTTCTTTTTTTTTTTTTATCACACCTAAAATTATTTTTATGGTTAAAATATTTTAGATTCTTGTCAAATGCTTTATTTTCTATGAGATAATGCTCATTTTTGTCTTTTGTGCTATTATTGTTACCTTGTCAGATCCCAGAGATTCTGAATGCAAGCCAAGCCAAGCCAATCAGAAATTCTATTCTATTCTATTTTTTTAGAAGGCTACACTGAGTGAGGACTGGGGCTGAGAGATTTGTAGCCATTTTGATGCATCTAAGATCCACAACTTGGTGACATAGAATGTTGGAGGTATGCACCATCTCGGAGCGGGATTGTGGTGCAGCGTTCAGGTAGTGGCCAGCACGAACAGAGCCCTGAAGCGGAGAGCTGTGTGTGCTTGAGGGAAGCAAGTGAGGTCCCCCATGTATATGCACAGTTGTTTGCGGGGTTGGATGATGGAGGCCAGGGCATGAGCAAGAAGTGACATACAGCCTCACTCCTTCCCCCTGGCAAAAACGTAGGGGCTGTTTAGGGGCTGAGCGGCAGTGTTGGTGCTTGGATGAAATACTTGTTTTTCTTTTTTTCCCAATAAATTGAAAGCCCTAGGGAACAATCAATAGTAGCTCCTAGGTCCTGTTCATACCACAAGAGTAGCCAGTGCTGTAAAAGATGTCCTAGATACAGGGGATTGATTTCCAAGAGTCAGAGGCATCATGATATTAATTACAGCATTTGTATAGCTTAAAGCAAATTCGCTTTTCCTATTTTTGAAGGTTGTGGTGTGTGTGTGTGTGTGTGTGTGTGTGTGTGTGCATGTGCATGTGCATGAGAGAAAGTTTGATTGATTGGTTGGTTGGTTGGTTAGTTGGTTGGTTGGTTGGTTGGTTGGTTGGTTGGTTGATTAAAAGGTATGTAATTTGGGGACGTAGGGTTTCTCTGTGTAACAGCCCTACCCTGGCTGTCCTGGAACTGGATCTCTAGATCTTGAACTCTCAGAGATCTATCTGCCTCCCAAGTGCTGGGATTAAAGGCATTTGCCACTATGTCAAGCAAAATGTGTGTAATTTTTAAATAGTAATCTTGAATTCACAGGAACATTGAGTGGAGATCACAGACAAAGCAGCCCCACGTGTCTCTTGATTCAGGCATGCAAACCTCTTCTGTCACCTACGTCCCCACCATAGGGACACAGTTGCTGCAATTGACACACCATTGCTATCATCACAACTTTCCAGCTTCCTTTGGGGTATCTCTCAGCACCATGTGTGGGTTTGGCTAGATGAATTCTGATGTATCCTTCTACCAGCAGAGTTTCACAGTGGTTTCTGAGCCCCGAAAAAGCTTTTGTAGCCACGTAATTTCCCTTTCCCTTTAATCTTAGGCGACCTGTTTTTCCACTGTCTTCAGAGCTGCACATGCTCCACAGCTTCATAACATGAAATCATACAGAATAGCCTTGTCAAGTCAGTTTCTTTCATTTCATAACATGCATTTATGTCTCTTTCATGACTTTTTATAGATCTATAGCTTATTTACACATGTACACAGTTTAATCACTCACCTGCTGACAGACATCTTGGTAGCTTCTAAATGTTGGCAACTATGAATCCAGCCATGAAAGATTTGTGTGGAAGTTTTTGTGGATGTGTAATGAGTTTCATGAGAGTGACCCCATAGACTCACATAGTAACTTGGTCCCCAGTGGTGGCTCTCTCTGGGAAGGATTAGGAGGTGTGGCCTTCTTGGAAGCAGTGTATCATTTTGGGCAGGCTTTGAGTTTTCAGACGCTCTCCCATCCCTAGTTCGCTCTGTCTGCCTCCTGCTTGTTGATTAGGGTACTGCTCCAGCACCAGGCCTGCCTAAGTGCTCTCTGCCTGGCTGGCCATGGGCTCTAGCCCTTTACAACCGTGAACCCAAATTAAATGCTCTCTTCTAAGTTGCCTTGTCAGGATGTTCTGTGACCAAGAAAATAACTAAGAGGGTGTGTCTTTTAGGTGATTCTAAATTGAACCAATCTGACAGTGAAAATTAACCAGTGTGATGATCTATGAGCAAAAAGAAATACCATAACGTGTGCTCCAGGGTTGGAGAGTGTGGGGAGGAGAGAGGAGGGGGAGAAGTCATGTGCCAACCTTATTTTTATGGGGCTTTTTAATTTCTCCTGTAGCCCAGGCTGGCCGCAGTGTCTCTGTGTAGCCCCAGACGACCTTGAACTTGTGACTCTCCTGTGTCCACTCCCAAGCTCTTGGATTGTAAACATTCCCACAATAGCCGAGTCATGTGTGCTGGGGAAGCCCTCAGCCAACTGAGCTGCCAAACCCAACTCTAGGTCGTTTTCTGATATAGATAGGTTCATATACAGTCTAGGCTGGCCTGGAACTCACTATGTGGTCAAGCATGACCCGCCTTCTCCTCTTGTAACTGTTTAACTATCAACACCCAGTTTACCAAAGTTTCAGATGAATTCGAAGTTATTCCATGGATAAAGAGAGTAACTACATCAAAAAAAAGTTTATGTAGTTAAGGAAAAAAACTTTCTTAACATCTAAAAACTCCATTTATAATAGGAAGTTGACATTTGCTTCTGAGCTTAGTGTGTGGAAGATTCCTTACGTAGGAAGTATTTGGGGCTTATTTTGTGTGTCAACTTGACACAAGCTAGAGTCAAGTCAGAGAAGGAGCCTCAGTTAGGAAATGCCTCCACGAGATCCTGAGATCCAGCTGTGAGGCATTTCCTCAATTAGCGATCAGTGGGGGAGAGCCCCGCCCATGGGGGTGGGGCCATCCCTGGATTAGTGGTTCTGGGTTCTATAAGAAAGCAGGCTGAGCAAACCATGATGAGTGCCCTCCATGGTCTCTGCGTCAGCTCCTGCCTCCAGGTTCCTGCCCTGCTTGAGTTCCTGTGCTGACTCCTTCAGTGACAAACTGCAAGGCTGAAGTGTGAGACAAATAAACGTTTTCCTCTCTAATTTGACTTTTGGTCATGGTGTTCCATCACAGCAATGGAAACCCTGATTAAGACAGGGCTCATAAGTCCTGACCTGTACTGAAGAGCTAGTGACAGCTGACAGCCAGCACTGAAAACACCTGAA
The DNA here is from genome assembly GCA_030556225.1 of Cricetiscus sungorus. Classification (NCBI taxonomy): domain Eukaryota; kingdom Metazoa; phylum Chordata; class Mammalia; order Rodentia; family Cricetidae; genus Cricetiscus; species Cricetiscus sungorus. The sequence goes on along the minus strand of JANBXA010000172.1, from coordinate 46,025 downwards.
TGCCATGTGTGTGTTTGTGCATGCGTGTTACATAGTCATATATGTATTATACATGCGTACACTCGATGTACATAAGACACAGAGTGGAGAAAGAATCACCTCTTAGAAGTTGTCCCCAGGCCGCTACGCACAGGCTGCGGCACACACACTTTCATAGACACACTTGAAGGATAACAATTTTTTTTAGAAAGACCTAATACATTTGCATTATTAGATTGCTGTGAGCTCATAGGGGATGAAATGTTAAGGTTTGGGTGTGAGATGCCCTCCTCAGCTCACATGTTTAAACGTTTGTTTTCCACAGTGTTTCTATGTTGGGACACTGTAAAACTATTCAGCATTCAAACAAACAAACCAACAAAAACCCACAACCTCTCAGGACAGTTATGAGGCCCTCTGAAGATGAATTGGGCATAATCCTAGGAGGCCACCTGTGAGCTGTGGGATTGGGGGCATATCATTTAATCTGTGACTCTTGCCTAATTGGGCCATGCAGACATTAAGAAGCCCAGTCTCACAGGCCTTCTGCATGTCTGTGTGGTAATGAGCCCAGGTGCACACTCATGGTAGCTAAGGCACACCTATGTCTAGTTCACTAACAGTTTTAAAGTGCATGTATTCATTCCCTCTTTTGAGTACACAGGTGCTTGGTGGCATCTTCATTCCTTCTCTGCGAGCAGATAGCTTTGGGTGCTTGGAACTCTGCTCGTGTGTGTTGTTCCCTCAGTAATCACTGAGTGTTTGTCACCATTTAATTCTTACTTTCATGTATTTGCTGCTAGGGCATCAGAAAATAGTACTGGGAAGTGTGAAAGCATTCAAACTCCTTTCTTCTGGTAAAGGTTTGAGTAGATATATTTATCCTAAATGGAACATTACATAATGGAAACGTACCAAAACACCCATAGACTCTCAGAAATTATGTTTCAGTTAAAGAATATAAATATATATATCTGAGGTTATGGCTTAATGGGAAAATGCTTGATGTGCAAGTGTGGGGACCAAGTTCAGATCCCCAGTTCATATAAAACCAGCAACAGTGGCATTCATGTGTAACCCAGTGGGTGGAGCTCAGTGGGCGGAGACAGACAGATTCTGGAGAATGCTACCCAACCTGCCTAGCCAAGATGGTGAGCTCCAGTTTCAGGGGAAAATTCTGTCTCAAAAGTAAGACAAAACAAAAAACAAAAAAAACAAAAAAACAAAACAAAGCAAAAAAACCCAAAAAGGTGGGGAATAATTTAAGACACCTGATTTCAACCTCTCACTTCCACATGCACACTCATGGGCATATGCATTCACCCATACGTACATACCAACACACACACACACACACACACACACACACACACACACACACCCCACCACCACCACCGCCGCCAGATAAAGAAATTTCCATGCTAAAATCATAAAAACCAAAGGAGCTTTTAGCAATCAAGAAGCAGGCAAATTCCCGATTGCATGAGTAAGAAGGAAAACCCGTGTACGCGTGCTCGAATGTGTGGGAGCACACGTGTGCACACGTGCGGCCATGTAGTGGATCCTTGAGGTGAAGTCGGGAAGCCTTCCTTGATGTTTGCCCGTCTTATTCATCTTACTTAACCAGACCTTACCAGGTGGTGGGAACCGTCCAGACAGTCTAGCTAGCCAGCTCGTCCACATCCTGTCTGTGCTGTTTGGGGGCTGGAATTACAGATCACTGTCATGCCTACTTGGCACTTACACGGGCTCCTTCTGCTTGTACAACAAGTGTTTTACCTGCTGAGCCATCTTCCCCGCCTGAGGACAACTTACTTAACCAATACAATGTGGACGAGTATTTCAACAAATCCTCACTGAATCACTAATGTTTTCTGTAGCTATTGTTTACCAAAAGGGAAGGAAATGCTGGGAAATAAAGGCATTTCTTCCAAAATCCAACCATTTGCACCTTTAGAATGGTGATACAGTTTTGAGTTGTGTAATCTAAGATAAATATTGAAAGCTGAGGATTTAAAAGAGGACAGTAAACAAAGAATTGAGAAATTGGAATGAAAATTATTTAGCTTTAAGGCAAAACTTAAAAATGGCTTTATACCCCAGAGCCTTTGTCTTACCCTGTCATTCTCAGTCACTAAACATCTTCTCTTTGCTTCTTGTCTCAATACTCCCAAAGGAAAATTAGTCTTTTCTGGTGCTGGGAATCAATCCCGGGGCCTTGCCAAGTGCTCTGTCATGCAGCCAGATCCCTAACGTTCACTGTCTCCTCCGTGCGTGCCCTGTTTGAATAGATGTGTATGTGTGTGTGAGTTTGTTGTTTGCTTTTGTTTTTTAAACGGGAGTGTGTGGCATCTAAAAGGCAGAGAGAGGAGGTGGTGTCTATGGCCCCTGTGTTTATAAACTTCTGAAGGAAGAGGCAGGCGGGCTACTGTTAACCTCTCTAATGTGCTACTGTTTCCTACTCCCCATGAAGAGGAATTTAAGGGCTGCCTTCCTCTCTTCTCCTCTGGTAAAGCAGGTCCTTACCTATAATGTTACTGAAAAGTAAACACGATCGTGTTGCAATTATAACCCACTTGCTAACTTGTCCTGCATGGAAAAATGCTAACCCAGGACTTCTGTGTTTACACAGGTATGTGTGCTTACGGGGGCAGTCGAATTGGCAGTGAGTCCTTTAAGAGTGATGATCGGATACCGCGTGGGGCAGTTGAGGGGCAAATTTTCAGCACTATAGTGTGCATCAGGCTTTAGGAATTTCAACAGTGATGCTAAGCACACAAGTATCCATTAATGCACTGGATACATGTATCCAAATGACTGTCTAAAACTCAGGTCTGTTGTGAAAATCAGGCTTCTCCGATGGTGTAAACATTTTTCTCCTTTTGAGGCAGGATCTCTCAAGTTATCTAGGCCGATCTTAAACTCTTTATGTATCTTGGCTGGCCTCAAACTTGCTGTGCTCCTGTCTCTGACTCCTAAGGGCTGGGATTACCGGTGTGAGCTGGGTAAATTTAGCTTCTTGAGCAGTGAGATAATTGCTTGAATCATATCTTTCCATGGTCGGTGAGAAAACATCCCAGTTCCCTTACACCTTGCTCAGCTCAGGCTGAGTCCAGGGGTCGGTGTGATAAAAACAACGTCTTTAGTTAGATGTTTTTCTCTTTCCCTTTCTATTTTTCCTTTTATTGCCTCCTCCCTCCTTCCCTGCTTCCCTTCATTCCTACATCAGGCAACAGAATAAAGGGTGTTTTAAAATGCTCCAATCAATAACCAAAAGCCTATCTTCTTATATATTATCCTAAAAAGAAAGTTTATACCATTATTTTTCTAGAAAAATCAGGTCATCAAATAAATTGGAGCCATCACACACACACACACACACACACACACACACACACACACACACACAGAGAGAGAGAGAGAGAGAGACAGAGAGACAGAGAGACAGAGAGATAGAGAGACAGAGAGACAGAGAGAGATGCAGAGATTTTAAAAAACATTTTTAATATTCTGCCACTGATGCAGACAGGGTCAGATTCTAGTCTGATGCCATAAATTACGTAAGAGTGTTTAGTAGGTGGCCTTCAATATGAGTGCTCAGAGGCAGAGACAGATGAGCTCAAGGCCAGTTTGGTCTACAGAGTAAGTTCCAGGGCAGCTAGAGTTACACAGGGAAACTGTCTTGAAACAAAACAGCAAAACAAACATGCTCAATACAGTATCTGATAATAGCATTTAAAATTTTAGATTGTTTTTGTTTTTTTGAGACTGGGTTTCTCTGCGTGTTGTTCCTGGCTGCCTTGAAACTCTATAGACCAGGCTGAACTCAAGCTCACAGAAATCCACCTGCCCCAAAAAGTTGAGATTCCTTAAAGAAAATAATTTGTTAGTAAAATTCTCCCTCCGGAGTTAATGGTGGGCTGGAGGGTGTGGCTCAGTGGTGGGCGTGTGTTGAGCACATGTTGGTGGCTGGAGGGTGTGGCTCAGTGGTGGGCGTGTGTTGAGCGCACGTGTGTTGAGCATGTGTGAGGCTTTGGCTTTGATTCCCAGCACACAACTCCCAACAAGGAGTCAACGTGTGCAGTCACTACACGCAAATCACAGTGCAAAATAAGCAGCCAAGATGATCAAAAGCATCAGTGTACATAGATGTGTATATATTTCATTTTAAGAACCTGGAAGAGTCCTAAAAGTCCCGTATAAAGTATTATATGGACCCAACTGCTTCCTGAGCTAACAGCACTACCTTCAGGGAAGAGGTGTGCTCACCTGGGTTCACTCCAAATGCATCCTCATCGGATAAGAACCCGAGGAACAGCTGAATAGTGACGACATTTGTTTTCATTGCCACGACAATGTCTGTCACCTCTCAGCCTGGCTGTATTCCTTGCAGCAGACCAGCCTCTGAGCCTTCAGTTTTAGAAGGATGATATTGAAAAAACAAATCTGGTTACAAATGAAATGCATACAACCCCTAATTTGTTTTAGAACACCACACTCGGAAAGTCAGGTGTAATAATGAGATCTCTTTGTCACCCAGCGATTTGTCAGCTGTCTTCCGTGCTTATTCTCATTCCCGTAAGGACCTTTCCTATCGTTCCCCATCATCATGAGAATTACTCACTTCTGAACCCAAGGATGAACATCCCAGGAACAGGGCAGGCTGGGTTAAATAACCAGGGGTGGAGGAGGGGAGGGGCCCTGTAAGGGAGCTGTGTGGCCCTCCGTGCCCTGGCCTCTACCTAGGTGCCTCTGATCACTTGACATGCAGATGACATGATCTGAGATGTGCTACGGGTATGGAGGGAATAGGGATTTGAGGGCCTCAAACAAAAAGTTATGAACTATGTCCATACTCTTTTATTGGTCACATGTAGGAATGATGTATTAGGATGCTCATATATGCTTATTTTCACCTATTTTAATTTTCTTACTACAAAATTTAAAATTATATTGATATGCCTCACTTTTTTCTTGCCTCCAAACCATCATATTTTATATTAAAAGGATGAAAAGATCAGGCTACAATCTTTGGGAATGTCTTAATTTTCCACATAAGGTGATATATAACTTAAAACAAAAATCAAGGAGAATTTTTTTCTCAAGCATCACCTACTTCATTAATAATAACAAGAAAAATATAAGTGAAATATTTTTCATCAGAAATTATAGAGTATTAATATTATTATTATTTTTGTGTATGTTTTGTGTATAATGTATGTGATATGTATGATGTGTTTGTGATGTGCATATGATGTGTGTGTATGATGGGACATGTGTTGAGTATGTGTGGGTATGTATATATATGTGTTTATGTCGTGTGTGTGTTACGAGCAGTTTTCCCACCAGCCTGTCAGCTGTGTCAGCCCCAAATAACACACAGAGACGCAGTGTTAGATATAAAGCTGTTGGCCCGTTACTAGCATTTCTTATTGGCTAGCTCTGTCTTAAACATTAACCCATTTCTATCAATGTAAGTGTTTCCACGTGGTCTCATTTTACCGGAGAGAGGGTCCGAATCTTCTTCTCTCTCAAGTTTCTACATGTTGACTGTCCTCACTGCATCTCCTAGAGCCCTCCCATCACGTGTGTGTGTGTGTGTGTGTGTGTGTGTGTGTGTGTGTGAGTGAGACGGGTGTGTATGATTTGTATGTACATGTATGTGTGGATGCTGGACCGCACCACGTGGGGTCAGAAGAGAAATTTCAGGAGTTGGTTCTTCCCTCCACTGTGAGTTCTGGGAGCCAAACTGGTGTCCAGTGTTGCAGGGGCAGGTGCTTTGACCCACTGAGCCATCCACCAGGCCACTTTTGTTCTCTGGATATGTTAATTATAATGATAAGAGATACAACTGAATAAAAATAATTGTCATAAATACTTCAGCCATTGATTTTTGAGACGAGGTTTCTCTGTGTAACAGTTCAGCTCTCCTAGAACTCCCTCCATGGAATAGGCTGACCTTGAACTCACAGATCCATCTCCCTCTACCTCCTGAGTGCTGGGATTAAAGGCGTGAGCCACCACTGCCTGGTGTACTTACTTAACTTTTAAAAATTAAAAATCACACCATTTCCCCTTTCTGTCTCTCCCTTCAATCTCTCCTATGCACACTCAGCTTGTTCTCCTCCTGAAGTTAAGAGCTCTTTTTGCTATATTCACACATGTAAAGCTCACATATGTAAGTATGTAAACACTCATCCTGTTTAGTACTGCTTGTGTGTACTAGGGGCTCACCATTTGGAGACGGGAAGCTCATTCACGGGAAGTTCTAGGTGTTCTAGGAGACACAATCTCAATATATTTCCTGTTCCTCCGACTCTCAGAATCTTTCTGTTCCTTCTTCAACAATGTTTCCTGAACCTTAGGTGCAATAGTATTGGAGATGTATTATCATTTGGGGCCGGGTACCCCATGTCTGTTTGTTCTCTTCATTTTAGCTAGCTGAGCTCTCTCTCTCTCTCTCTCTCTCTCTCTCTCTCTCTCTCTCTCTCTCTCTCTTGTTTTTGTTTTGTTTTGTTTTGAGATGAAGTCTCTCTGTAGCTTTGGAGCCTGGCCTGGAACTTGCTCTGTAGATTAGGCTGGTCTTGAACTCACAGAGAACCACCTGTTTCTGCCTCCTGAGTGCTGGGATTAAAGGCCTGCGCCACCGCCTTGCCTTGCTCTAGCTGTGTTTTTCTATAATGATCCTCATCTATTGCAAAAAAGAGTTTCTTTGATGAGGCGTGGGAACTGCACATGTGCAGAGTGCAGCTTTAGTAAAGAGGTGGCCACAGGTTCTCCTCTAGGGTCCATGACCAGCCAGAACAGACGGCTTGGCTTCCAGTACCAAGTGAGAATGTCCTCCTGTTGAGAGGACCTTACACCCAGTTAGAGAGCTGCTGGTTACCACTAAGATATGGGTGCCACTATTGCATTCTTAGGGTTATCATGCCATTCTGGCCATCTTGCGGTTCATAGGCATTATAGTTGCATTCCTAATAGTTTTGCAGACTATCTTCCTTCCTTCCTTCCTTCCTTCCTTCCTTCCTTCCTTCCTTCCTTCCTTCCTCCCTCCCTCCCTCCCTCCCTCCCTCCCTCCCTCCCTCCCTCCCTCCCTCCCTTTCTTCCTTCTTTTGTTGTTGTATCTGTTTTGTTTTTTTGAGACAGGGCTTCCCTGTGTAGTGATGGCTGTCCTGTAACTCACTCTGTGGACCAGGCAGGCCTTGAACTCAGAGATTTGCCTCTTCTGCCTCCAGAATATTTCTTAAATGCTTTCTTAAAAGATTAAATTTGTAGAAGATAAAAAATATGGAGGGGAAGAATAAATTAAAAAGAATAAAATGTCAGGAAGTAATGGGAACCTCTTTTGCAACTCAGAAAATATAATGGATATTATTCAACTCATCTTTTAGCCCCTGAGATTCATACCAGGCTACGTGGTTATTCCTCTTTCCATGTATCCTCATGACATACAATCTCATCACACTTGCTTTCTAGAGATGAGGAAAGGGCCTGAACTCAGACAGGAACAGGAAACGCTAGTGTTGGAAGTGTCCTGAACTCCAGTGTATGGTACCAAGCTATAAAGTCAGAAGTGAGATAGTAAAGCTATCAGTTTCGCTGATGTCTAAGTGAACTGTGGTAACTTTGTACATTTGCAATAACAGGATGTGAAGGAGAAATCAGCAGTTAAGGGAAGGAATTCCATCAATTCCATCATTGCTCGAGTGTGATGGCTAGCTTTGCTGACCCCTGGGAAGAGAGTCTTTGTGAGGAGTGGTTTACAACAGTGAGGGCTGTGGGAGGTTATTTTAGTTCACTCGGGAAGACAGCCCCGTGTGGAACACACCACTCTGTGCTTAGCACCCTGAGCCGCAGGAAAGAGGAGGAGTGGGCATAGCACACGGGTGGGGCAGGTGAGTGTGCAAATGTTCACTTCTCCCTGCTATCTTGACCGAAGGAAGGCGTGGTGTCACCTGCTTTGCCACAGTGACAAACTGTAACTTGGAGTTATAAGCTAAAACACACCCCTCCCCTCTAAATTGCTTTTTATCAGGGCATTTTATGTCAGGAACAGAAATGAAACTAAGTTAAACAATGAACAAGACGTGGTAATCTCTGAAATGTGTCCCATGGCTGGACATCACACACGGACACATTTTCAACTTGAAGGAAGATCACAACCCGGAGAAAGGCAGGTCTCTGTCCAGAACGGTGCTGGATGCCGACTGCTCCACAGTCTGTGGGTGGTCGGTTTACCGAAGTGAGTCCGTATACCCAGGGCTGCCCAATGACTGGTTCTGACCTGCTGCTTCTGGTTCTTTGATGCCCCTGAGAGGGACGAGAAAGGCATCTGATAGCCAACAGTAAACTGAAACAACACATAAATGGCACTGGAAATTCTAACCTATGTTGATGGGATGATACAGTCAAAACTATTTTTTAATGAGACTTTAGGATCGCCCCTATATAATAAATAGCTAAAGGCATTGCTCTAACGTCTGTTAGAGGGACTAACTATATCATGGCATGCAGAGTTAAATGTTCTCCCTTGGAGCTTTGGTGGGCCAAAAGGACAGGATTATGAAGAAGACTGTCTTTGAACCTCAGAGGGGACGCATTGCACACTAGGCTCTCTGTGCACAGCTCTCTGTGAGTCTTGAAGCTTCCTAGTACAGTTATGGAAACAGAGGCCAAATCAATAAGCAGCGTTTGGCACAGTTAGTAGACACTCTCCCGGAATTCTTCTGCTTTGCTGGTGTTTAATGATGGAATGCCACGTGTGTGCAGAGTTCAGGGCACTGCAGGAGGACTACTTGGCGCTGTTGCCTGCTAGCCCCTCCCTTTTCCCACACACCTTACTGGGTGGATGTGGCCATTTCTTAGAACCCATTTGCAGCTGGCCTTGAATTTTCTGCTCCGCAGTTAAGGGTGACCTTGAACCAGCAGACCTGTTGCCTCTAAGGTCAAGCTGCTTGGATCACAGGTTTGCGTGGCCATGCTCAACTGCAGCAAGCCATCGTGAAGGCTGCAGTAGCTTGGAACAAAGAGCAGCGTAAGCTTCCGCTTGTCGTGAAGGCCGTGGTCTCTCCTCGAGCGCGCGCCTCTTCCAGGGCGTCTGTGTGGAGCCCCCGGCCATGCCTCACCCCTGCGGGACTTGGAGGGCATGGTTGAGTTAATGGACATGCGATGCTTATGGTGTTTGCTGTTTTGTCTCTGACTCATGAGTCTGTGTCTCCTGTTAGCACACATGAAACAGCATTAGGGTAATTAATTAATTAGGGACATCACATCTCAGAACCCAAATGTCTATTTAAAGTGTCAGTGGTCCCTGGAAAACTTGGAAAAAGAATGTACAAGAAAGAGTGAATAGTCATAGTATATGTAAGAAAAGCCAAGCATGGCTTTCTAAATCAGTCACATTTTACACAAATCTAAACAAACTCAAATTTGCCCCTCAGCTCTCTGCCCAATACTGAGAATAATCCTCAGTATCAGCGTCATCTCTTGGAGATGCTCTGTCCCCTACATGTCAAGCTCTGAAAATCAGTGTCTTACTGGCTCTTCGTTACTATTCCAGTTTTTTTTTTTGGGAGGGGGTCTTTGTTTTATGACCAAAACATGCTAAAGGTAACGGACTGTGACCCCAGACACTTCCTAGGCATGCCTCTTGGTGGTGTCAGTCGATCTGGCATTGTGAAGCTAGCTTTTCTGGGTGGGGGGCATTTGTCATTTGTGCCCTGTGACTGAACAGATGTAGAAAGCACAGTAGCTAGCACTCCCTCTGTTTTACCAATCTGTCAGTGACCGGACCCCACGTCAAGGGCATAGGGGCCCTGTTCTTTCATCACGGCTCCATTTTATTTCTCCAGATCTATTCTAACTTAGCACCCAGGGGGGCACTGACCACAACCAAGCTTGGATCTGGTGGACAAACCAGATCCCATTTGCAATTGGGGATGTGTCACTATCCATATTGGGGATTTCTTTTTATTTTCTACAGGAGCTCACTACGTAGGCCTGACTGATCTGGAACTTTCTACGTAGGCTAGGCTGCCCTCAAACTTAGAGATCTGCCTGTCTCTGCCTCCCTAACTAGAGTCAAATAGATTTTCAAGCCTAGACCATTGTGGAGCCAGCTTTTCTCCTGGGGGTGGGGTGGGGGAGGGAGGGCGTGGTGTGAAAGGGGGGCAAATTAACCTGATTTTATCTATTATATTAATACAGTGTTGCACCCTATTTAATATTTGCGCCACATCACCTTGAAACTGTGAGGAGTCTCTGGAAAGTACTCTATACATGAACCACTCTAAAGAGAAAAACACACATAAACACTTTGTCAGAGGAGGAGTGATCTGATCTATGTTTTACCAGCTAGACAAACCAGGGAGCTTGGGAGGTACAATGCTGGCCATGCAGTCTTGGAAGATGTGGGTCCCACCTCCAGCACTCACATACAAAGCAGGCATCGGCTGTTTCGTAACCCCAGCCCTGAGGAGGCCTGGACAGGAGCATCCGGAGCCTCACTGGCCAATAATCGGCCTAAACACCCAAGAGCCCGGGGCTCAGTGAGACCAGACTCAAGGTGGTTAGTTCCTGAGAAACGCCATGGACACACACACACACACACACACACACACACACACACACTATACACACATACACACACCACCCATCACACACATACACACATACACCACACACACACACACACAGTCACACACACCACATACACATCACACACACACATACTCACATACACACATCTCACACACACACATGCACATACACACATCACACACACACACACTCACATACACACATCACACACACACACACACACGCACATACGCACACCACACACACACACACACACCACCCATCACACACACCACACACACACACACCACACACACCCATCACACACACACACATACGCACATACGCACACACACACACACACACACCACCCATCACACACACATACACACTCACACACACCATACACCCTTCACACACATGTACATACCACACACACCCATCTCTCTCTCACACACACACACACATGCATACCACACACACACATACACGCACACCACACACACACATACACCACACACCACACACCCACATACACACTCACACACACATACTATACACACACAGACACCACACACACACACACACACATACACACATACACCACACATACAATACACATACACACACACACACCCATCAAAAACACTCACACACATACACACACACACACACACACATACTATACACACACATACACACACACATACACACATATACCACACATACTATACACACACCACACACATACACCACACACACACACATGCACACACACACTCACACCTTACCTAGCATTCATCAGTAATTTTTCAGTGTGTGTGGTGTGTGTGGGTCCACATATTCTTGGGTGTGTGTGTGGTGTGTGTATATGTATGTGTGTGTGTGTGTGTCTGTGTGTGTATAGTATGTGTGTGTGTGTGTGTGTGTGTGTGTGTGTGTGTAGTGTGTGTGTGTATACTATGTGTGGTGTCTGTGTTGTCTGTGTCTGTGTGTGTGTCTGTGTGTCTGTGTGTGTATGTGTGGTGTGTGTGTGTGTGTGGTTTCTGTGTGTGTGGTGTCTGTGTGTGTATAGTATGTGTGGTGTGTGTGTGGTGTCTGTGTGTGTGTAGTATGTGTGGTGTGTGTGTGGTGTCTGTGTGTGTGTGTGTGGTGTCTGTGTGTGTGTGTGGTGTCTGTGTGTGTATAGTATGTGTGTGTGTGTGTTGTCTGTGTGTGTATAGTATGTGGTGTCTGTGTGTGTATAGTATGTGGTGTCTGTGTGTGTTGTCTGTGTGTGTATAGTATGTGGTGTCTGTGTGTGTGTGTGGTGTCTGTGTGTGTATAGTATGTGTGTGTGTGTGGTGTCTGTGTGTGTATAGTATGTGGTGTCTGTGTGTGTATAGTATGTGTGTGTGTGTGTGTTGTCTGTGTGTGTATAGTATGTGGTGTCTGTGTGTGTCTGTGTGTGTGTGTGTGTGTGTTGTCTGTGTGTGTATAGTATGTGGTGTCTGTGTGTGTCTGTGTGTGTATAGTATGTGTGTGTGTGTGTGTTGTCTGTGTGTGTATAGTATGTGGTGTCTGTGTGTGTCTGTGTGTGTATAGTATGTGTGTGTGTGTGTTGTCTGTGTGTGTATAGTATGTGGTGTCTGTGTGTGTATAGTATGTGTGTGTGTGTTGTCTGTGTGTGTATAGTATGTGGTGTCTGTGTGTGTCTGTGTGTGTGTGTGTGTGTGTGTGTGAAGTTGTGTTACAGAACACCCTCTCTGCAGCAAGCTTTGCAGGTTGAAGTTTTAAGCTCAGCTGGTGGTTGCATTTTGAGCTTTGCTCTTCTGGGGGGCACTGGCCTCAGAGGGGCTTGATTTCCTTCTTCCCAAGCTGCAGCCCCAGCGCCTTCCCCACCGTTCCCAGCCACCCTAGAGACTCCTCCGGGACCCCAACCCCACCCCCAGCTCAGCTCCCCGGGCCCGCCTGCAGGGCGCGTGCCAAACAGACCGTTCACAGCGAGCCCCAACCGTCCCTTTTGTCCGGTAGGCACAGGCCAGGCTGGCGGGAGCCGGGGGCGGGAGCCGCGCGTGTGGGGCGGGAGGCGAGCCCGCCGGCGCGGGACCAGCTTGGCGGGGCTGGCGGGATTGGCGGCGGTTGGAGTTGGGGATGGGAAGCTCTCTGGGTTGCGTTTGTGGGAAAACAGTTTAACACAGCAGAAAAAGCACAACTGATAATATAACGATTTGACGTAGGGAGATGCATGGGTCCCAAGCGCTCGTATGCACGTACGCACCGTGAGTGTGGAAATGCTTTGGGCAAAGTCTTGGCCAAGCTTCGTGGGAAGGAAGAGGTTGGGAGCCAGAGGAAGGGATTTGCAGACGTTTACGTTATGCGGAACCAAAGTGTAATGCTATGGCTGAGAAAAGATGCGCATTTGGGAAGCTCGGCTATCCTCTGGCTGACCCAGCGACTGCAGATTTGAGAGTCAAGTAAAACGTGGATATTTGTGTTGAAAGTGGCTGCTCAAGCCTGGGAGCCGAGGCAGGAGGATTGCGGAGAATTAGAGGCCAGCCTGGACCATTATACCAAGACCCTGTCTCAACAAAGCCAAATTTCCTCACCGATCTCTCCTGTCAGCTCCTTACTCTGATTCTTTGAATTGGCCTCTTCTTAATAGCGTTTGAATCACGCACATCCTAACATTCCCACCCCGGGAAAATACAGCCACGTAATGCTTGAATCAGATATTACCAATTAAACGTTTAAACATTTCTCTAGAGACCCCCCCACAATTTCCCTCTAAAACCAGAATACCATAGTTTTTTTTTTTTTTTAATCAATCACGATTAAACTATTTTAAAACAATGACATTTAGAAGCTGGGTGTGGGGTGCCTCTCTTTAATCCCAGCACTCTAGAGGCAGAGTCTCTACCGGCCAATTATTTGGTACACGTTCAGTGTGGGTTTGCCTGTCCTCATTAAATTGAGATTGTACCTTTTGAGCAGGAATACTTCAGAACGGAGGCTATACCCCATCAGTTACATTATACCAGTAGATCTTTTTAAAGTGATTTTAGATTATGTGATTCAAGTGTTGTCTGACAGATTTATTCAGTGAGACATTGCCTTCTTTTTGGTGGGCGAATATCTTCACACACACTAAATCAAGCCCTTTGGACATCTGAGTATAATAGTATTACTGTGGTATTAAGTGGTAAACTATTTCCATCTTTCTGATATTAACTGTAGTCTGAATATTCATATTCTATTGTATAACTTTTCTGGGGGCAGGGGTACTGGGGATTGAACCTTAAAGATGCTGGTTTAATGTTCTACCATTAGGCTATAATCTCCAGCCCCTAAATGCACAGTAATATTTTAAAGGAAGACACTTGGATAATATTTCCCTGCTTCACACAAGAAAGAAAAGGGTGTGTGTGTGTAACTGTGGAATGAGTGTCTAAATGTACTTTCAGATTGTGACAGATACCTGCTCTGTAAGCAAATAATTCACTGTTAGTTCTTATCCTTGGATTAAAAAAAAATCAACCCAATTTACACGGATCTGTGGGCTCCTTGTTTTTTTAAAAATGACTCCCTTGTTCCTACAAAATGGGTAAATGTAAAAATATTACAAACAGAATAGAGCAGATTAAAAAAATAACTTTTTCAATATATTGCTAACTTTGGTTGACATTTTCAAGCCCCATCACCTGAATTAACAATCTACCTGACTGATGCAATGATGGTCCCACTTTCAGTCTTAATGTTTGCGGAAAGGATTTACTGGGACTTGGAATGACTAAGCATTTGAATACACTGCAGGAGAAGTAGAATTCTTGTGGGGAGGAGGTTTTAATACAGGCATTTCCGGTCAATCTTATTTGAGGTTAGAAGTTAGGTGCACATTTTCAATCTTTGGGGTTTGGAGGTGGGGGCTGGGTTGCTGTGAAGCCAGTTATGTCTTGTTTTAAAAGCATTCGAGTGAATTGTCAAAAGTACAAAAGTGGATTTATTGGCTTTTGTTTAAACCACCGACACATTTGAACACCTGTGTGATGCTTACGAATCTCCTACCCCAGAATGCACAGACCAACGCAGCAGAGTGAAACGCAATCGGAGGTGAATCTGAGGTGAGGTTAGGGAGGCTGCTAGACCTCAGGTTTCTCCAGGTTGGCCTCCGACCATACGGCACAGCTTGCTTCTCTGGCAGCTCAGATGGGCAGCCCAGGCCGCCAGCCGGGCTGGCTCCTCGTCAGTGCTCTGCAGTCCCCCAGGCCCTGCAGCAATCCCACGGTCTCACCGGGCTCCCAGGAAGTAGCTCACAGACCCAGCCAGGGAGCCGGGCCGTTCCCAAAGCGGGCAGTGCCGGTGGCGCTGCACGGACTCGCGCGCGTCTCCCCGGCCCCGGCGGCCCTCTGCGTCCCCTTGGGCTTGGAGAGAGGGGCCGGTAGGGTTAGACAGGGATTAGCGTCCGTTAGGAGCCAACGTCTTCGTCTCTGAAAAGCGATTGGGGCGAACTCCAAACCCCGCGGCTGTACCGCGCCCGCGCCCGCGCCCGCTGCGGTGGAGGCGCGCTCGGCCCGGGCTCAGCCCGCCGCTGCTGGCGGCAATGCTTGGCGCTGCGGCGCGCGCCCTCGGGCGCTCGGTGCGGGGCCAGGGTAGGAGGGGCACCCCGCTTCCCACGCGGGGACCCCCGAGGCTTGACGTCGTCGGCGCGCGGGAGAAGGAGGGGTTCCCGCTTTGGTCGCCGCCCCGCGCGCCTTTTAAAGGGCGCCCTGCGGAAGGTGCTGCGGGAGCGGCGGGAGGCGTGGGGTGCAGAGGTGGCGCGGGACGCTCCGTGGGCCTGGGGGGAGAAGCGGCGGGGCGAGGCTCTCGCGGACTGGGAAGCCAGACTGCAGACCCCGCGCTCATCTGCAGAGGGGGCGCAAATGCCGCGCACGGCCGCCCGGGACCCGGACCGCGGAGGGGACGCCGCTGCGGGTGAGTACCACCCTTTTCTTTCTTGGCCCTACAAAGCCTCTGAAGGGGCTTTAATGTTTGCAATACCCGCTTAGGACCACGACATGCCACGAGATTCTAGAGCCTAGTTTAAATGTTGAGCTGTGTGACATTTATGCTCTGGAGGTGCCCGGTCGCTTTAGAAAGAGTGGGTGAATGTAGCCTGGCAAGTTCAGGATCCAGAAAGATATTCCCCCGCCCCTGATGACTTTCCTAAAGAATTTTCTCCCTTCGTATTAATCTGTTTTCAAAGGAGAACGCCATGCAGGTGCTACCAACGACCTGAAGCAGCAGCGAGGTCAAGGTCCCCTAAGGTGAGTGCTGGGCGCTGGACCTTCTTCATCCTGACCTTGAGGAAAGGAATCCTTCCAAAGAAGCACTTGCGGGAAATTGGCGTGGCCTGAAAACGGGAGAACCAAAACCCTTTAACTCCACAATCTACTTAAGAGCTACTAAGAGGCACATCCTCACCACTGGTGGGAGCCGCTTGACCGGGTTGGTCGGCGGCGTTCCCTAGTTTCTGTCTCCACAGAGGATGAAGCGCGGGCGCGTCAGGCAGGCAGTGCATTTAGCTGGCTGTTAGACTTGAACCCAACAGTTGCTAGCTGCACTACCCTCTGCTACGCTCGGAAGCACGCAAAGACGTGGAAACGGTGCCATCTGGTGGATCAGGAGGTGTACTCGCGGCAGCCACTAAATGCTGGACCCAGTGTTCTGCCCTGCAAAGCCCCGACCCAAAGACTTGTAGTCTCTCTCTCTCTCTCTCTCTTTTTTTTTTTTTAAAAGTGTTCTTTTGAGAATTATTCTTATTATCGTATATATATTTCCATGCAAGTATATCTGTGCACCAATTGCGTGCCTGACGGCTGTGGAGTAAAGCTGGACATTCAGACGGCTGTAGGCCCAGCTGTTGGAGCTGAGAACCCAACGTGGGCCCCTCTGGAAGAGCAGCCAGGGCTTTCCACCGCCATCTCCACAGCTCCTGCCCGCACTTTCTTCAATCCATGAAAAAGCTAAAGGTCCACATGACTCACCTCTCTATTACCATTTCTCATGCTGCTCCTTGTGTAGTTCTAATTTCACCATCTGAATATTTTCTAGACAATTTATATATTTTTCTATATTCAAGCAATAACACTCAATATGAATACACAGCTAAACTTTACCAATGCAGAGGCTAATGTCACCTATACCAGGAAAGAAATAGCATTTAAGAGCCCCTATGTTCTTTAAACGTTTTAATATTGATCTACCATGCACATTTCTTCAGTTATATTTCCTGCCCAGATTATTTTTATTTTCTAGATACTTTACTGCTTAATCAATTGAACGTTTGTTAATTATTTTTTACTATAATATCTTCATTTAAAATTTAATTTGGAGAGCCTAAGTATAAGAATTCACAGATCTTACCTTAGTGGCACACACCTTTAATTCCATCACTTGGAGGCAGAAGCCTTGGATCTGTGAGTTCGAGGCCAGCCTCGTCTACAGCCAGGGATACACAGAAAAATCCTGTCTGAAAAAAAAATTTTTTTAAAAGGGTTCTTAAAAGTTACATGCGTATAGTTTGGAAATATAAACTTTATTTCTTATAGTTTAGGAGAAATGAAACAAGGTTTCTCTATAAATTCTCTCCAGTGTGGCTACTAAGATTAGGCCCAGCTGGTAAGGCCTAACCCCAGAATTCAGGTGGTGGAAGAGCGTCAGCTCCCCAGGTTATCCTTTCTCTGCATCCCTGCCTCCACACTCCAGCAGTTCCCAGCCTTCCCCTGACTTCCTCGGTGAAGTCAGCATTGGCCAGAATCAGGTAGGCAGTGTGCTGTTAGCTGGCTGCTTTGGGTGAAGTCAGCAGCCACACCCGCCCTGCCATTTGCTTCTGGATACATCCCTCGTGTTAATGAGGGCGCTGGCCCACTCGCCCCGTGTGCGAGGGGCTGGCAGTGTATTGTTAGCTGGTTGAGTATGTGAATGGCACCAGCTGGCATGCAGCTGCTATCCTATTGCACATACAGTCAACACGAGAATGCGGTCACATTTAAAATTTGCTTTGCCATGCGGAAGGGCACGGTTTATGATAACAATTTTTATTATTCTTATCGCACAGTGGAAAGATTTATAATAAAATGCTTCCACATTCTGTGGGAGGCCATCTGACTTTCGGAGCGGAAGACACTCTCAGCACTCTTCCTCGCCCTCTTTCTCACATTCTTTCTGCTCCCTTTCTATGATAGTCCCCAGGCGTGTAGGACATATATGTGGGCTCATATATTATGTTTATTGTACATATGTATGCCATAGAAATGTCCCTTAGGGATGGGTACTCAGCAGTCATTTCTTCTCAGTACTTTGATCTATCATGTTTTTGTGTTAAAAAAAGGGTTAAATTTGAGCATTTTTTAAGGTACTGACCTGTCAATAAAAATAAAATCTGCTAAATTTAGAAGGCTTTTCTTTTCCTTTCTTTTTTAAATTGAAGAGCAAGTTGCGACCACCCCGTCTGCACTCAATAATCATGCGTGTATTTGGGGTGCAGTGCTGGGATGTAACACAGAGCCCTGTACAACGTCTGCATTCAATAATCATGCGTGTATTTGGGGTGCAGTGCTGGGGATGTAACACAGAGCCCTGCACAAGCACACGGGTTCAAAGCTGTGCTTTAGTTCTGTATGACTGAGATGGGAGAAAGGAGGAAGGGAATGGGGTGAAATCAATGTAAGGAGATGAGAACCTCGAGTAAGGAGAAAAGCGAAGAAGGAGAAAAAGGCCAGGAGGGCAAACTACACCTGTAATCCCAGCGATCCCTAGGCAGGAGATGACAGGAGGGGCAGGAGTCTAAGGGCAGCCTCGGCTCATAACTGATGGTTTGAGGCCAGTCTGGGTTTTATGAGACTCCCATTTGATAGACAGACAGACGAAAGGAAACAAACACCCCCCATCCACAGAACAGCTTTAAAGACTCACCCGCCTTCCACAGTGCAGGGGAGACTGGCTGTTGTCAAGGTCTCGGGTTGGCTTAGGCAACCAGACCTGGGGACACTTGAGGGAAGAAGCTTTTATTTTGAAGAGAAATGGTGACATCAAATCACACCCTGAGACAGTCAAGGTCACTCTCTGTCCAGCCTGTGTGCTGCTGGCCGGCCCGCTCAGTTCTGTCCACATGCCAATGAGAGCGTGTGCAAATGCCTTGAGCTTTTGGTGCTCTGGGAAGTCAGGAGTTGGAAAGCAACACTGGGAGGCAGGAGCCCCGGTCAAATTGTCCCAGAGACCCAGAATTTAGATTGCTAATGGGCTGCTGGGGTGAATTACAAAGGCAGGCAGACTTCAGTGCAGGTTAAGTCTAGCTGCTTCCCTGGTGAGGATGACGTTTGACAGAGTTTGTTCCATCTGTCCTCCACAGGAAAGGGGACTGATGTTGAGAGTAGTCGGGGACCCGCCAGAAGTCATGCAGCTGGCGAGATGTGTCCAGATTTACTGGCACACAAGTCTGGCGTTCCCAAGGCTATCCCTGCAAGGCTTGTTACAGCACTTCCACCTGGTCCAGAGAGCTCACCAACCACATCAGTAGCCATGGGGCTGGAAATACGCTCCGAAGCAGAAGGCAGTGTCACAGGGAATGTGTTTGTTTCTCTGAGATGGGAGTAGAGTGTGGTGGCATTACTGAACTCACCACAAAGATATCTTCCCCTGCCTTCACAGGGTCTAAACAGGGTCAGCCATCCTCCTTTGCCAAACTGTAAATGGATGCATCCCCACACACAAACGTCAGTCTTCAATGTAATTCAACGCAATGACAATGCATCTCACAGGGTAGGAATTCATCTTCAGCAACGGGCCAGGCCACTTTGCTCTTTACAAGGCTGACAACACAAAGATCCTGGCTATGGGAGAAAACGGACAAACATCTCTGCACGAGGCCCAGGTTTTAGAATTTGAGGACTACAGGGCTGCAATCACCACCTGCACTGGAGTTTTGACTCTCTGAAGGTGGTGTTTGTGGTTTTGAGTATCAGACTGACACAGCATTGGATTCTCTCCAAATGGCTAATGTAGTCATTAGCAGCCAAAACTGGCCTGTAAGAAATCAGGCGAAATGATCACCTACTTGTGTCCTTTTTCCTATACTTGGCAGATTTTACTCAAAATTAAAGCTAATCTCAATTCTAACAATCTAATTTCGTAATTTAAATTGATTCTGGAAGAATCACACAGAGCTGCTGGAAATGATGCTGTTTTCAAATCACTTAGAAGCAACAATTTGGCCAGATTCAATAAAACATTTAAACCTATATTAAAGAAACAGCCAATAAAAAACCTGTGTGTGAAACAAAGACTTCAGGTTAAGGATTTGAAAGTCTGCACTTTGGAGGGTGCGGGTGGCTGAAATCTTTAATCCCAGCACTCAGGAGGCAGAGGCAGGCGGATCTCTGAGTTCGAGGCCAGCCTGGTCTACAGAGTGAGTTCCAGGATAAACAGAGCCACACAGAGAAACCCTGTCTCAAAGAAAACAAAAAAAGCATTTTATATTTTGCAACATTGGTTTTATCTTTTATTGCATCTGTGTAGCCACTTACAGTTAGTTACTATAAAATGTCACCCATAGTGTTCTTCAGTTGACATTAGGCATTGGTTTTCCCATAAGGGCCAACCCTAGACAAAGTTACAACAGGAAACGGAAGCATAGTGGTCACTGAACACTAGATTGTCCCTTTGGGTCAGATGAAGTAATACACCTCATCATGAATCTTTGGCTTCCCCCTCCTTTTATTTTATTTTTTTACTCTTTGGATAAAGAGTCCACTATTTTGTGGACATCCATTGCAATTGAGTAGTGGGATGGCCTTAAAAAATTTTTCAGTCCCATATCCGTCAGAGCCTAACAGGAGAGCAACCCTCCAGGGCCATTCTTCCGTCCGGTTGTGCTGGACTGACCGTGACGTTTTTATAGGTCCTCTTTCTTCTTAAGAATCATTTGCCCAACCATTTGTGACACATGAGGTCTGATGGCTTCCAGGGGCTCCTCTGGCCGCCAGAACTTCACAACTTGTCCTTCAGGGTTGACCAGATACTTCCAAAAGTTCCACATTGGTTCCTTCTTGGAAGAATCTAAAATTTTCAGAATATGTTGTCATTATTTTTATTTTGGTCAAGGTTTTCGGTTTCATTACATCTGCATGTGTGACAACATCATAACCAGGCTCCAGGACTGTCACACTACGAAGAACAAAATAGAACAGGCACAGAGAGCTGAGCTCAAGGCGCCAGTAGGGGACGTCAGTATTCTCGGCT
Organism: Cricetiscus sungorus; assembly: GCA_030556225.1. NCBI lineage: Eukaryota > Metazoa > Chordata > Mammalia > Rodentia > Cricetidae > Cricetiscus > Cricetiscus sungorus. Next base: position 25,211 of record JANBXA010000172.1, on the reverse strand, counting down.
TTATAGAAGACTGCACTGAAACCAAGTTATGTATTTTAGATTTGTTTATCTAAACACTTCCTTTTTTGTTTTGCTTTGTAGCCTAAGATGGACTTGAACTTGTGACCCTTCTGACTCAGCCTCTTGGATCCTGGCATTAACAGGTGGGTGAATGCTACCAGGCCCAGCAAAACCTAGCAAGTTTAACATTTAGTTCTCAATGTTTGTGTAGCACGGGCTGACTTGAAATTCACTATACAGCCTAGCCTAACGTTGAACTCACTATGAAACCAAATCTAACCCTGAACTCCTAAAGCCCCAAGCCTCCACCCTCCTAGCACTGGGGTTAGGCGAGTTTGTGGCAATCCCCAGTCTGCTTTTGGTAACATTTTAAAATATAAAATATAAAGTTCTTTGGTAATAGGAAGGTACAAATTGATTTTTCATATTTAATGAAATAATGTGAAAACATTGCTATTGATTATATAGCTGAAAATGGCAAGGGACTTGAAATGATCACTTTGAGAAATTATGACATTCTTTTGCTAAATCTTTATGTAATAAATGTGGATTGTTTTATTCATGTCATTTTGGATCTGTGTCTGTAATATTGATGAGTATGAGAAAAAGATACAGTAAGAGCTTGGAGTGAGCACTAGGCTTGCAGAGGGTGGGGTTTCACTCCCAGCAACCACATGGCGGCTCACACCCGTGTGACTCCAGGTTTAGGTGATCTGATGCCCTCTTCTGGCTTCCTTGGGCACCAGACACACATGTACAAATACATACGTGCAGGGAAAACACTCATATATGTAAATACAAATGTCTATCACGGGAAAGGCACAGTAACTAAAACCAAAATCAGCCCTTACTCTTTGCCTGGTTCAGGGTTCAAATGGATTAAATAAGTTCAGTGCTCCCGGCAACCCCAAGAGATGGGCATAACTATCGCCAACATTTTGTTTCTGAGAAAAATGGAGGGCCTGGACTTGAGAAGCCAGGCAGAGCTGCCATCGGCACCTCCTTCCTGGACCAGTGGACTTGACCTCTGGATCCTCCTACCCTCTCTGTCTAGGCTCAGTGCAAGCTCACACACGTCTGCTGACCTTTTGGTTCTGTGAGGTGAGCTGGGGTTCACGTTATTTGTTTGACAGAGTCCTGGTTAGATTATACTCAGACGCTTCACTCCAGGGCCCCTGCTCTGCCTTTCTGCAGTAAGCCCCAGGAAGAAAGCCACAGGTTCCTGTTCACTGTGCTACTCGCGCTTTAAATAGATGACTATGGCTAGCTTAATTATAGAGGAAGCCTCACACGACCGACTTCCGAAAATAAGCATGCTATTTTGCTTTGAATTTCAGCAAAACCCCAGTAAAACGACAGGTCAGCGTTGAGGATGATGTCTCAGATAAAAAGAGCACCGTGAAACCAAACGTAAAGATATGCTCAGCTAATGGTGCTCTGCCACAGAAACCCACAAAGCTTTAGTCGGGTGGGGCTACTGCCCAAATGCTAGGTAGATGATGGGAGAGCTGAAGACCTAGGGAAAGCCCTTGGCGTGACCTCGTCCCACATGCGCCCTTCAACATGAACGTCATAAGGGGTAAAAGCATATCAGCACACAATTCTTTGCCATGTAAGACGTCAACACGCTGCTTTCAGAGATGCATAACTTCTAGAAAGTTGCAAGAATGAGGCTCTGGATGTTTGACAATTTTATGAAGTTTTCCCCAGTAAAAATATTTTAAATGAAATAGGAACTATGGTCCTGATCTATCTATCTTTTTCTATCACATGTAGGTAAAATGTATGAAACAAGAAGGAACGAACATTGAGGGAGGGGTAGATATTTACCAACAAGAAATCTAAACGCAGGTTCTGCTTCGGGCCCTAAGATTTTAATCTTCTGGAAGATGGGGAATGTGACTCCGTAGTTTTTTCTTGCAAAAGATTCTACCTCCGTGCTGGACCTGGGCTCGATTCTCCAAACTGATTGCACGGGAAAGCCAGGACGTTGAAGTGGTAGGGCCCGAACTCCTTGTGCAGCTCCTTGAGCGTCAAGTAACTTTTGTCGGTGTACCGGCAGTCACTAGCCACGTTTACAACTAGGGAAGCCTCCCGGAAAAAGAAAAAAACCCACCGGAAAGAGAAGCAGAAGATTAAAAAAAAAAAAAAAAATCCTTCAGGCAGTTAAAATCCTAAACAACCTCTGATTCCGTATTTTTAAACAGGTCCAACCTTATTAAAAACCATAACCCAGATGAATGGGCTGGGACGCTACACTTAGATTACGTAGATTGCGTAACTAACGCTTTTCTTAGCGGATCTCACCATCGCCACAGAGCATCGTTTAGATCACAGCATCAAGTCCGCACGAAAGTGAAAGCAGCTTTGGAGAAGAACAGCCGCCTTGTGGGTTGGACGTTAAAGTCTCTTAGAACTCTGCTAACTAAAGGGACAGCTAGCGGCACTGCATCGAGCCCTGCTCTACCGTGAGAAGAAGAGTCAAGGCCGAGGAACAACAGAAGTAAAACTCGCAAGACTTACTTTTGCCTTTGAACTTCTCCAGAGACACGATCTTTCCTTTGGCATCCTTCACTTCAAAGGAATAGAAGCTGTCGATTCTCGGTTTCAGGGATCTTAATTGCAGGAGGAAAAGCATCACGGTGCACAGAACCATAGACAGCAACACGGCAAACACCTTTGCTCTGGAGCCGGAACATTTCAGAGGGTTT
>JANBXA010000172.1:10000-17500 GCA_030556225.1 Cricetiscus sungorus | reverse complement strand
TCCATCCATCCATCCATCCAATCATCCATCCATCCAATCATCCATCCATCCAATCATCCATCCATCCATCCATCCATCCATCCATCCATCCATCCATCCAATCATCCATCCATCCATCCATCCATCCATCCATCCATCCATCCATCCATCCAACCAACCATCATCCAACCAACCAACCAACCAACCAAAATCCCCAAATATTAAATTGTACATATTTATAGGGTACCAAGTGATGTATTAAAAATGAATATGTTGTTATACATGTTTATCTCCTAAATATCATTTGTGGTAAAAAAAAAATCTGAAATACTTAAAAATAATTTTCAATAGGATACTGACAGTTTCAGTTTGGTTGTATTTTTTACTAGAATATGAAGGCATTGGGGAGTTTAAAATTCTTCTGTCTTTTGAAAAATTAGTGTGTTCATGATGTATGTTTGTGCACAAATTTGTGCCATGGCACACCACATGTGGAGGTCACTGTTTCTCTTCTTCCATCTTTATGTGGGTTCTGGGGATTGAACTCAGGTCGGCTTAAATTTTGTTATTTAAATCTATTTTGAAATATTACTGAGAGCCTGATTTTGAAATGTCCTGTGGTCAGGGTGCCATTTCATCGGGTGGGGCTGGGTGTTAGGACTGTGTTAGGGTGGGGTGGTGGTGCGGCACGCCCCCAAAGCCGTGGGACCATCTTTGTTATTTCTGTCTTTGCCGTGAGATCCCCTTCCTTGCCTCCTCCTCTCCCTGCCTCCCTGCCTCCCTCCCTCCCTGCCTCCTTCCCTCCCTGCCTCCCTCCCTCCCTGCCTCCCTCCCTCCCTCCCTCCCTCCCTCCCTCCCTCCCTCCTCCCTCCATCCCTCCATCCGTCCGTCCGTCTGTCCGTCCGTCCCTCCCTCCCTCCCTCCCTCCTCTTTTGCATTTATTTATTTATCTATTCATTTGATTACGTGTGCATGTCTATGTGTGGGCACACCACTGTGGAGACTGGAGGATAACTTGAGGGGAATCAGCCCTCTCCCTACCAGGAGGCTCCTGGGTATCTAACTCAGGTTCTCAGGTGTGGCAGCGAGCACTTCTACCTGCTGAGCCACCTCATGGGCCCTGTCACAGATTCTTGCAGAAGGCCACCACCAACATGCCCTTTCTGGACCTCACAGGGTTTCCCCCGCCCCCCAATATTCGTGCTGGGATCTTTTATCACCAGACTTGTTTGCTTCTGTTTTCTTGGTCGCTTCATCCTGTGACTTCCTGACCTTATTTGTTAACCTTTCCAGGTTCGCTTTTATTTATCTTGGGCTCCGGATTCCTTTCTGTCTAGAGTCACCACTCGAGGTGGACAAGCTGAGCTGGTGGGCTTCATCCCTTTCCCTCCTTTGTCTTGTTTTTCTTATCTTCCTCTTCCTCTCTATTAATACATACTTGAGTCATTTAAAACTATGCGGCAGGCATTTCCTTCGCAGGAGATAGATCCTAGAACAAAAGCTTGAAAACATCAAAGACAGACAGTGTAGCCTGCGTGTTTTATCTGCGTGTGGCCTCTGTGTTTTCTATATTTGCTCATCATTTGTTTTTGCCTTCAGGGTTTAATGTAAGTGTACTCACTTACTTTGAATTAATTTCGGCATGGGTAAGTTTCATATTAATGCTGAAAGGTTAGAAGTATTAAGAGATTGAAACACCCCGCTCTATTCCCAATGGAAGGACCAACTGAAAGTGAATTTATATTCATGTTAAGGACAATTGTACTCGCTTAGGAGATCACTGTACTCAACAAAAAATTGTCTCTTCCTTTCCTTGGCCCGGTTTTGTCCTGGGGACAATATAAAATAAGCTTCCTTTTCATGACTTGCAGTTCTTTATTGGAGACAATTCCATTTGTGTCTTCTTCCTCCCTTGCTGCATGTGGGTGAGAACCTGGCACACGCTGGGTGCTACAGACTTCATCTTAGGCTCTCATGCTGGGCGCTGTCCTCCCCCACCCTGGCTTACACCTGTGTCTTCTCCCAACCCTTTTTTCTTCCTTTTCCTCCTCTTCGTTCTCATCCTGTATTTTTTTTTTTTTTTTTTTGGAAATGTCAAAACATTCTGAAAAGTACACACAATGAACAGACAGCTTGATAAAAATAATTAGGACAGAACATTCTGGCCAAGTGCCGGATGTGCCCAATCCCAGGGTTGGGGAGACAGAGGCAGGAGGATTGGAGTCTGGAGTTCAAGGCTGGCCTAGACTATAGTGAAAACCTGCCCCCTTCCGTCCTCCAGAAGCAAATATTCTACTAATCACGTCCAACCTGAAGCCTGGAGTAACCATGAAAGTGGCCTAACAAGTTTCCAATTGATTTAAACCACTACGCATTTTTTTTTTTTTTTTTTTTTTTGCCATGCCCCTCCCCAGGTTGATCGCATGCTCAAGAGTGAATATTGTAGATGGCAATGCCATGTCACAATGGCAAAAGGTTGGGTACGCCTTCCAGGCCAAGAACTAGAAAATACCTACCCCGCCTTGGGCTTTCGATGCCTCCCCCTTTCTGTGACCTGTCTCAGCACCCATGTGTGTCCTGAAGCACGCCTTTCTGTCTCTTGTCTGAAGCATGCCTTTCTGTCTCTTGTCTGAAGCATGCCTTTCTGTCTCTTGTCTGAAGCACTTTACTTGAAGGAAATTATACTGTGTTTCCTGGTTTTCTTTGCTGTTTTATAAGCCTTGAGCTGTTCTTTGTACAGAGCTGCAGTTCATGCGTATTTTACAGGATTCCATGTTATAGCTGTATCAGCTCCCTCTTAAAGCATGGTTCTGAGCCTGGACAGGGATCTCCAGTCGCCTTCTGACCGTTCCACAAACAGTGACATTTTTGCTTTCTCAGTCTAGAACTATTTTTCTCTTTTAAAAATATTTAAAATTGTATGCATGCACATATATATGTATACATACATACATACATGCACACACACATATCACAGGTGTGAAGGTGCCCTTGAAGACCAGAAGGGGCATCCGATCCTTTGGCGCTGAAGGCACAGGCGGTTGTGACCCTCCCACGGTGGGTGCTGGGAACTGACCTCTGGTGTTCTGCAGGAGCAGTGCTACTCTAAGCTAACCGGACCGAAGGCCGTGCTGCGTTTGGACCGCACCACACTGTTAACCCACCGATGCTCTCACCCTTGGATGTCTGCATGAGTGGTGCCTCTGCAGTGCACGTCTCTCACGACCAGCTGGAGCGAATCTGGCACAATCTGAACTCTGACAATGTCTACCCTGTAGCTTCATGCACCTGTGTTCATCCTTGACTTTTCTGTCCAGCTGTAGTCCTCACTCACTATGGTCGTCCTGTCTCTCTATTCACTGTGGTCATCCTGGTCTCTCTCGCTCACTATGGTCATCCTGGTCTCTCTCGCTCACTGTGGTTGTCCTGGTCTCTCTCGCTCACTATGGTCTCTCTCGCTCACTGTGGTCATCCTGGTCTCTCTCCGTCCTGGTCTCTCTCGCTCACTGTGGTCTCTCTCGCTCACTTTGGTCGTCCTGGTCTCTCTCGCTCACTATGGTCGCTCTCTCGTCCGGTCTCTCTCGCTCACTGTGGTCGTCCTGGAGGTCAGGGGCTGCTGTTCCGTTTTACTACCCTGGCGGGGGCACCTGCTCTTGTTTTGAGCAAGTATGAGAGCGCAGTTTTCTGGGGGAGGGGCGCATTCTCTTGTGTGTTTCAAGGGATCACTGATAAGTCTGGACTCTTCAGAATTCTGGGGTGTCCCTTATTTTTCTGACATTCTAGCACTCTTACTGTGTTATTTGCATGATGCTCCAGTTTATGTGAAAACCCTTTCGTTTTATCCTACCCGACTTGAAACTTGTTCCTAACAAAGAAGAGGATGCTCATTTTCTACCCCGGCTCTTTCTTCCAGTCCCCTCTGCCTTCTGAACGTGATTTGCTTTTAGGGAAAGAGATTCGTTCACTTACTTCTCTGCTTAAATGACTCACCATCATTGACTTTCACTAGAGAAGGTAGTGATGAGACAGCTGTCTAACCACACACCTGACTGCTGGGTGTGCTAAGTGTCTGTACTAACTCAGCGCTCGGGCACTGGCTGGAGCTGTGAAAGACTATTGAGAGCTAGCTGTGCATCAGCCTCCCACAGTTGCTGAAAGAAATCGTCCAAGGATCCCTCTTGTCTTGCTAATTTGGAGGTCGGAGGTTAGTCTCTCCACACAGAGGGAAGTATCAGCAGGCTTTGCTTTCTCCAGAACTCCTGGAGCAGTGCTGTCTTGTCTTTCTTGGTTCTGTGGCCTTTGGCGTTTTCTGGCTTGTGGATGTTATTTCTGCGCCTCTGCTTTTTGGCACAGTGCTATGTCTTCTTGGCCTAGTTCAGTCTCCCTCCGCCTTGTCAGGACAAATGATGGCATTCAGATAGGATGATGGGGTAGAGTCCCCAACTCATGTGAGTAGCCCACAGCTTAGCGTTGCATGTGGATATCTCACGTGCAAAGCCTCCTCCTCCTCATGTGCAAGGCCTCTTTGCTGTGGAAGGTGATGTTGATCAGGATTAGGCTCTGGAATCCTGGGGGGTCCTCAGTAGGCTGCCAACCCAGTGTAGCACAGGTGGAGGCAATGTCCCAGACAAGTCCCTGAAGGAGCTGTTGGTGACCCCAGCTGTGGATGCGAGCCAGTGGTCCCTTGGAAGAGCGTCCTGGACAAGGTTTCAAATAGGAATCACTTATGATGGGCAGAGTGACAGTTGCCAAGCTGGAGGAAGGCAGACACGTCAAGGCGCAGTGCGATTGATTACCAGTGTGAAGCTTACTGATCATTTTTCTCATTTGATATATCATCAAATTTGGTCTCTGCCCCCCCTTTAAGATCAGAATCATTTTGCCTTGAATGCATATTTAAATTCTAGAACACCGAGGAATTTTGAACAAGGGTATCTGTTTTCCCTCCAATGTGCCAGTCTTTTCTTTCTTGCTGCCTCAGACGGCGTTGCTGGGAGTACAGACGTCTGGATACGTCCTACCACCATGGCTTGCTTGGTCCCCAAAGTCTCAACTGTAGAGCCAGCAAGAAGATTGAAATGTGGCACAATGGCTAACACACTGGACAACTAGAGAGAGGGCGTGGACAGTGTTCAGCAGTGTTACCTGTGTGCGGTTTCACGCTGAGGCGCGGTGATGGTAACTCACATAGAATCACTCTAAACCATTTTGGTGTGTCTAAAAGCTGTGGGTGGGAGCTGTGATTATGAAATGATGTTCTGGTGTTTAAAAAAGCAGAGAAAACGTCTACAGGCTCACAAAAGTTAAATCTCATGCACACGTAATACCATGCAATTTCCATTGGGTAGAACTTTCACTTTTGCCTCTTTGAGACCACTAGAACTCACAGCTTTCGTTGTTCAACAGGCTTTTGATTCAGTCACCATGACCTCCAGCTTCAAGAGCAATTTTGTGAAGAGGCTGTCTGCCGATATTCTTCGGCCAGCAGCCCCAGTCACCACCAGATGGCAGCCAAGCCAGGGGGCCTGGAAGCCTGTCCCTCTGGGAAGGAGAGGGACACCCACGGATCCCCATCAGTGCTGAAGATAACACCAGCAGCAGACACCCTAACTCTGTGATCCCAGGGTTAGCTAGTTTGTGCAGTAAGTTGTAGTTCCTTATGTGGACTGTCCAAATGCAGGGGTGTGGGGCCCTGCGTGGACCCCGAGGCACCCAGAGCAAGCCTGAAGCTGTCAGCTGGCCCCAGAGTTGTTACTGGTTCTCTGCCTGATTTGCTAACACACATCTGCTGGGGAGGAACTGGCCTGAGAACTTGCACGCTTGACTCTTGATTGTTTCCCACTGTGCTGTGAGTCAGTATAAAGCCCCGCTCCTTCCCCTCAGTAAACGGCATTCGGCATTCCAGCATTCCTGTTGCACGAATGACCTGCTGTGTCTTGTCTTTTATTTAAATGTCTAGTGTTCGCCTGATTAGTGGAACAGATTGTAGATCAGGCTCTACACAGGGGGCTCCCACAGGCCATGCTATGTGGTTGTCATCTTTACACATATGTTGTGCTTTAAATATGCTCAGATAATACATATACATATCTATGTACACACATATATACATATATGTGTATATATGTATTCTGCACTATATTAAAACGCCTTTGCTTTGAAGACTCTACAACAATGGTTCTCATCCTTCCTAATGGTGAGACCCTTTAATATAGTTCCTCATGTTGTGGTGACCCCCAACTGTAAAATTATTTTATTACTTCATGACTACTGCTGTAGTTTTGCTGTTATTATGAGTCATAATGTAAATATCTGATATGCAGCCCCAAAGGGATTGTGACCTACATGTCGAGAAACCCTGCTCTAGAATATTAATGACTTTGATAAGGTCCCTGGTACATGGAAGTCTGAAAAAAACATATATTATAATTTCCATTCTTTGGGAGCAAACGTGTCATCTAATGGTTTAGTTCCTGTCCTACTCTTTAAAAGTCCCATGCAACATGATTTTATGACTTAGCATCTTTCCTGTTTTTCTCCTCCTCCCTCCCTCCCTCCCTCCCTCCCTCCTCCCTCCCTCCCTCCCTCCCTCTGCCCTTCTCTCCCTCCCTCCCTCTCTCCCTCCCTCCCTCCCTCCTTTTTCTCGATGCCCCCTTTTTTGAGGCAGGTCTTACATATAGCCCTGGCTGGCATGGGACTCACTATGTAGTTCAGGCAGACTTCAAACGTGCCACAATTCTCCTGCCTCAGCCTCCCAAGGGCTGAGGTGGCAGGTGTGGGCCACCGTACTGTTAAGTTGGATGTTGGCAGTGGCACCAGCCTCTTCCTGAGGCACAATGGTTCTGAAGACTGCAAAAGGGACCCACATCTTCATAAGCGGAAGGGTTTCCCACATGACAACAAGTGGCAACAGTAGAATTTACCTGACAGAGGCAGGAGAGTCAGGAACACAGGAAATCTTTCCCTGGGTAATTGAGGAAGTTTGGATAGTCATTGTTTTAGGGGAATTGCTTGCTAAAATTAGGGGCTTCCTGGCTCTTTCTAAGCTTGAAATGAACTCACCATTTGTGTGAAAAATTGGAAATCCCAAGCAAGGATTGTTAGTCAAAAGGAATTTACAGGAAAGCCCATCCACTTTCCACTTCAGTTAGTACTGAGATGTAACCATGCACTTGATTCCAGGTTCTGCTGGAGGTGTTTCGTTTTATTTCAGAGGAGCAAATTCAGAAGGTGCTTCCACGCTGTCTGCGGACACCTGCGTCTGCTCTGTCTTCAGAGAGGTGCATTTGCTCTGTGCACAAAATCGTCATCTCCTGCTTCCTGAGACTCTGACAGCTTCCAAGCACAGCCTTTGTTCTCTCTCTCTCTCTCTCTCTCTCTCTCTCTCTCTCTCTCTCTCTGTCTCTGTCTCTCTCTGTCTCTCTCTCTCTCTCTCTCTCTCTGTGTCTCTGTCTCTGTCTCTGTCTCTCTCTCTCTCTCTGTCTCTGTCTCTGTCTCTCTCTGTCTCTCTCTCTCTCTGTC
>JANBXA010000172.1:0-7500 GCA_030556225.1 Cricetiscus sungorus | reverse complement strand
TAGGGAAGACGGATGGCTGGTGACACAGCATCTTACAGTGATGCCCTAGGGATCCTGTAGGAAGACCGATGACTGGTGACACAAGCATCTTACAGTGATGCCCTAGGGATCCTGTAGGGAAGACGGATGGCTGGTGACACAAGCATCTTACATGATGCCCTAGGGATCCTGTAGGAAGACCGATGACTGGTGCGAAGCATCTTACAGTGATGCCCTAGGGATCCTGTAGGGAAGACGGATGGCCGGTGACACAAGCATCTTACAGTGATGCCCTAGGGATCCTGTAGGGAAGACCGATTCTGGTGACACAAGCATCTTACAGTGATGCCCTAGGGATCCTGTAGGAAAGACGGATGACTGGTGACACAAGCATCTTACAGTGATGCCCTAGGGATCCTGTAGGGAAGACGGATGACTGGTGACACAAGCATCTTACAGTGATGCCCTAGGGATCCTGTAGGGAAGACGGATGACTGGTGACACAAGCATGTTACAGTGATGCCCTAGGGATCCTGTAGGGAAGACGGATGACTGGTGACACAAGCATCTTACAGTGATGCCCTAGGGATCCTGTAGGGAAGACGGATGACTGGTGACACAAGCATCTTACAGTAATGTCCTAGGGATCCTGTAGGGAAGACGGATGACTGGTGACACAAGCATCTTACAGTGATGCCCTAGGGATCCTGTAGGGAAGACCGATGGCTGGTGACACAAGCATCTTACAGTGATGCCCAAGGGATCCTGTAGGGAAGACGGATGACTGGTGACACAAGCATGTTACAGTGATGCCCTAGGGATCCTGTAGGGAAGACCGATGACTGGTGACACAAGCATCCTTACAGTGATGCCCTAGGGATCCTTAGGAAGACGGATGACTGGTGACACAAGCATCTTACAGTGATGCCCTAGGGATCCTGTAGGGAAGACCGATGACTGGTGACACAAGCATCTTACAGTGATGCCCTAGGGATCCTGTAGGGAAGACGGATGGCTGGTGACACAAGCATCTTACAGTGATGCCCTAGGGATCCTGTAGGGAAGACCGATGACTGGTGACACAAGCATCTTACAGTGATGCCCTAGGGGATCCTGTAGGGAAGACGGATGACTGGTGACACAAGCATCTTACAGTGATGCCCTAGGGATCCTGTAGGGAAGACCGATGACTGGTGACACAAGCATCTTACAGTGATGCCCTAGGGATCCTGTAGGGAAGACGGATGGCTGGTGACACAAGCATCTTACAGTGATGCCCTAGGGATCCTGTAGGGAAGACGGATGACTGGTGACACAAGCATCTTACAGTGATGCCCTAGGGATCCTGTAGGAAGACGGATGACTGGTGACACAAGCATCTTACAGTAATGCCCTAGGGATCCTGTAGGGAAGACGGATGGCTGGTGACACAAGCATCTTACAGTGATGCCCTAGGGATCCTGTAGGAAGACCGATGACTGGTGACACAAGCATCTTACAGTGATGCCCTAGGGATCCTGTAGGAAGACGGATGACTGGTGACACAAGCATCTTACAGTGATGCCCTAGGGATCCTGTAGGGAAGACGGATGGCTGGTGACACAAGCATCTTACAGTGATGCCCTAGGGATCCTGTAGGGAAGACGGATGACTGGTGACTACAAGCATCTTACAGTGATGCCCTAGGGATCCTGTAGGGAAGACGGATGACTGGCTGACACAACATCTTACAGTGATGCCCTAGGGATCCTGTAGGGAAGACGGATAGCTGGTGACACAAGCATCTTACAGTGATGCCCTAGGGATCCTGTAGGGAAGACGGATGACTGGTGACACAAGCATCTTACAGTGATGCCCTAGGGATCCTGTAGGAAGACGGATGACTGGTGACACAAGCATCTTACAGTGATGCCCTAGGGATCCTGTAGGGAAGACGGATGGCTGGTGACACAAGCATCTTACAGTGATGCCCCAAGGGATCCTGTAGGGAAGACGGATGACTGGTGACACAAGCATCTTACAGTGATGCCCCTAGGGATCCTGTAGGGAAGACGGATGACTGGTGACACAAGCATCTTACAGTGATGTCCTAGGGATCCTGTAGGAAGACGGATGACTGGTGACACTCATCTTACGGTGATGCCCTAGGGATCCTGTAGGGAAGACGGATGACTGGTGACACAAGCATCTTACAGTGATGCCCTAGGGATCCTGTAGGGAAGACGGATGACTGGTGACACAAGCATCTTACAGTGATGCCCTAGGGATCCTGTAGGGAAGACCGATGACTGGTGACACAAGCATCTTACAGTGATGCCCTAGGGATCCTGTAGGGAAGACGGATGGCTGGTGACACAAGCATCTTACAGTGATGCCCTAGGGATCCTGTAGGGAAGACCGATGACTGGTGACACAAGCATCTTACAGTGATGCCCTAGGGATCCTGTAGGGAAGACGGATGACTGGTGACACAAGCATCTTACAGTGATGCCCTAGGGATCCTGTAGGGAAGACGGATGACTGGTGACACAAGCATCTTACAGTGATGCCCTAGGGATCCTGTAGGGAAGACGGATGACTGGTGACACAAGCATCTTACAGTGATGCCCTAGGGATCCTGTAGGGAAGACGGATGACTGGTGACACAAGCATCTTACAGTGATGCCCTAGGGATCCTGTAGGAAGACGGATGACTGGTGACACAAGCATCTTACAGTGATGCCCTAGGGATCCTGTAGGGAAGACCGATGACTGGTGACACAAGCATCTTACAGTGATGCCCTAGGGATCCTGTAGGGAAGACGGATGACTGGTGACACAAGCATCTTACAGTGATGCCCTAGGGATCCTGTAGGGAAGACGGATGGCTGGTGACACAAGCATCTTACAGTGATGCCCTAGGGATCCTGTAGGGAAGACGGATGGCTGGTGACACAAGCATCTTACAGTGATGCCCTAGGGATCCTGTAGGGAAGACCGATGACTGGTGACACAAGCATCTTACAGTGATGCCCTAGGGATCCTGTAGGGAAGACGGATGACTGGTGACACAAGCATCTTACAGTGATGCCCTAGGGATCCTGTAGGGAAGACCGATGGCTGGTGACACAAGCATCTTACAGTGATGCCCTAGGGATCCTGTAGGGAAGACGGATGGCTGGTGACACAAGCATCTTACAGTGATGCCCTAGGGATCCTGTAGGAAGACGGATGACTGGTGACACAAGCATCTTACAGTGATGCCCTAGGGATCCTGTAGGGAAGACGGATGACTGGTGACACAAGCATCTTACAGTGATGCCCTAGGGATCCTGTAGGAAAGACGGATGGCTGGTGACACAAGCATCTTACAGTGATGCCCTAGGGATCCTGTAGGGAAGACGGATGACTGGTGACACAAGCATCTTACAGTGATGCCCTAGGGATCCTGTAGGGAAGACGGATGACTGGTGACACAAGCATCTTACAGTGATGCCCTAGGGATCCTGTAGGGAAGACGGATGGCTGGTGACACAAGCATCTTACAGTGATGCCCTAGGGATCCTGTAGGGAAGACGGATGACTGGTGACACAAGCATCTTACAGTGATGCCCTAGGGATCCTGTAGGGAAGACCGATGACTGGTGACACAAGCATCTTACAGTGATGCCCTAGGGATCCTGTAGGGAAGACGGATGACTGGTGACACAAGCATCTTACAGTGATGCCCTAGGATCCTGTAGGGAAGACCGATGACTGGTGACACAAGCATCTTACAGTGATGCCCTAGGGATCCTGTAGGGAAGACGGATGGCTGGTGACACAAGCATCTTACAGTGATGCCCTAGGGATCCTGTAGGGAAGACGGATGACTGGTGACACAAGCATCTTACAGTGATGCCCTAGGGATCCTGTAGGGAAGACGGATGACTGGTGACACAAGCATCTTACAGTGATGCCCTAGGGATCCTGTAGGGAAGACGGATGGCTGGTGACACAAGCATCTTACAGTGATGCCCTAGGATCCTGTAGGGAAGACGGATGACTGGTGACACAAGCATCTTACAGTGATGCCCTAGGGATCCTGTAGGGAAGACCGATGACTGGTGACACAAGCATCTTACAGTGATGCCCTAGGGATCCTGTAGGGAAGACGGATGGCTGGTGACACAAGCATCTTACAGTAATGCCCTAGGGATCCTGTAGGGAAGACCGATGGCTGGTGACACAAGCATCTTACAGTGATGCCCAAGGGATCCTGTAGGGAAGACGGATGACTGGTGACACAAGCATGTTACAGTGATGCCCTAGGGATCCTGTAGGGAAGACCGATGACTGGTGACACAAGCATCTTACAGTGATGCCCTAGGGATCCTGTAGGGAAGACGATGACTGGTGACACAAGCATCTTACAGTGATGCCCTAGGGATCCTGTAGGGAAGACCGATGGCTGGTGACACAAGCATCTTACAGTGATGCCCTAGGGATCCTGTAGGGAAGACGGATGACTGGTGACACAAGCATCTTACAGTGATGCCCTAGGGATCCTGTAGGGAAGACCGATGACTGGTGACACAAGCATCTTACAGTGATGCCCTAGGGATCCTGTAGGGAAGACGGATGACTGGTGACACAAGCATCTTACAGTGATGCCCTAGGGATCCTGTAGGGAAGACCGATGACTGGTGACACAAGCATCTTACAGTGATGCCCTAGGGATCCTTAGGGAAGACGGATGACTGGTGACACAAGCATCTTACAGTGATGCCCTAGGGATCCTGTAGGGAAGACGGATGACTGGTGACACAAGCATCTTACAGTGATGCCCTAGGGATCCTGTAGGGAAGACGGATGGCTGGTGACACAAGCATCTTACAGTGATGCCCTAGGGATCCTGTAGGGAAGACCGATGGCTGGTGACACAAGCATCTTACAGTGATGCCCAAGGGATCCTGTAGGGAAGACGGATGACTGGTGACACAAGCATCTTACAGTGATGCCCAAGGGATCCTGTAGGGAAGACGGATGACTGGTGACACAAGCATCTTACAGTGATGCCCTAGGGATCCTGTAGGGAAGACGGATGACTGGTGACACAAGCATCTTACAGTGATGCCCTAGGGATCCTGTAGGGAAGACGATGACTGGTGACACAAGCATCTTACAGTGATGCCCAAGGGATCCTGTAGGGAAGACGGAACTGTGACACAAGCATCTTACAGTGATGCCCTAGGGATCTCTGTAGGGAAGACCGATGACTGGTGACACAAGCATCTTACAGTGATGCCCTAGGGATCCTGTAGGGAAGACGGATGACTGGTGACTACAAGCATCTTACAGTGATGCCCTAGGGATCCTGTAGGGAAGACCGATGACTGGTGACACAAGCATCTTACAGTGATGCCCTAGGGATCCTGTAGGGAAGACGGATGGCTGGTGACACAAGCAGTCTTACAGTGATGCCCTAGGGATCCTGTAGGGAAGACGGATGGCTGGTGACACAAGCATCTTGCAGTGATGCCTCTAGGGATCCTGTAGGGAAGACGGATGACTGGTGACACAAGCATCTTACAGTGATGCCCTAGGGATCCTGTAGGGAAGACGGATGACTGGTGACACAAGCATCTTACAGTGATGCCCTAGGGATCCTGTAGGGAAGACGGATGACTGGTGACACAAGCATCTTACAGTGATGCCCTAGGGATCCTGTAGGGAAGACCGATGACTGGTGACACAAGCATCTTACAGTGATGCCCTAGGGATCCTGTAGGGAAGACGGATGGCTGGTGACACAAGCATCTTGCAGTGATGCCCTAGGGATCCTGTAGGGAAGACGGATGACTGGTGACACAAGCATCTTACAGTGATGCCCTAGGGATCCTGTAGGGAAGACGGATGGCTGGTGACACAAGCATCTTACAGTGATGCCCTAGGGATCCTGTAGGGAAGACGGATGACTGGTGACACAAGCATCTTACAGTGATGCCCTAGGGATCCTGTAGGGAAGACGGATGGCTGGTGACACAAGCATCTTACAGTGATGCCCTAGGGATCCTGTAGGGAAAGACCGATGGCTGGTGACACAAGCATCTTACAGTGATGCCCAAGGGATCCTGTAGGGAAGCGGATGACTAGTGACACAAGCATCTTACAGTGATGCCCTAGGGATCCTGTAGGGAAGACCGATGACTGGTGACACAAGCATCTTACAAGTGATGCCCAAGGGATCCTGTGGGAAGACGGATGGCTGGTGACACAAGCATCTTCAAGGGGTGATGCCCTAGGGATCCTGTAGGGAAGACCGATGACTGGTGACACAAGCATCTTACAGTGATGCCCTAGGGATCCTGTAGGGAAGACGGATGACTGGTGACACAAGCATCTTAGCAGTGATTCCCTAGGGATCCTGTAGGGAAACGGATGACTGATGACACAAGCATCTTACAGTGATGCCCTAGGGATCCTGTAGGGAAGACGGATGACTGGTGACACAAGCATCTTACAGTGATGCCCTAGGGATCCTGTAGGGAAGACGGATACTGGTGACACAAGCATCTTACAGTGATGCCCTAGGGATCCTGTGGGAAGACGGATGACTGGTGACACAAGCATCTTCAGTGATGCCCTAGGGATCCTGTAGGGAAAGACGGATGACTGGTGACACAAGCATCTTACAGTGATGCCCTAGGGATCCTGTAGGGGAAGACGGATGACTGGTGACACAAGCATCTTACAGTGATGCCCTAGGGATCCTGTAGGAAGACGGATGGCTGGTGCACAAGCATCTTACAGTGATGCCCTAGGGATCCTGTGGGAAGACGGATGGCTGGTGACACAGGCATCTTACAGTGATGCCCTAGGGATCCTGTAGGGAAGACGGATGACTGGTGACACAGGGCATCTTACAGTGATGCCCTAGGATCCTAGGGAAGACGGATCTGCACAAGCATCTTACAGTGATACCCTAGGGATCCTGTAGGGAAGACGGATGACTGGTGACACAAGCATCTTACAGTGATTCCCCTAGGGATCCTGTAGGAAGACGGATGACTGGTGCCACAAGCATCTTACAGTGATGCCCTAGGGATCCTGTAGGGAAGACGGATGACTGGTGACACAAGCATCTTACAATGATGCCCTAGGGATCCTGTAGGAAGACGGATGACTGGTGACACAAGCATCTTACAGTGATGCCCTAGGGATCCTTAGGGAAGACGGATGGCTGGTGACACAAGCATCTTACAGTGATGCCCTAGGGATCCTGTAGGGAAGACCGATGACTGGTGACACAAGCATCTTACAGTGATGCCCTAGGGATCCTGTAGGGAAGACGGATGACTGGTACACAAGCATCTTACAGTGATGCCCTAGGGATCCTGTAGGGAAGACGGATGGCTGGTGACACAAGCATCTTACAGTGATGCCCTAGGGATCCTGTAGGGAAGACCGATGGCTGGTGACACAAGCATCTTACAGTGATGCCCTGGGGATCCTGTAGGGAAGACGGATGGCTGGTGACACAAGCATCTTGCAGTGATGCCC